>JARHVA010005840.1:435000-615000 GCA_037957365.1 Torreya grandis
GGATGTTACACCAAATTACATATTTTTATTATATTAAAACGTAAATTATACAATGATCCTTGAGTTGATATAATAGTTTAAATCCATTGTATCAAAAAGAACATACTAGATAAGGGAAATAAGATGAACACAATTAGCTCACTATTACATTTTCAACCTATATCCTTTTTTGTTTTTGGTTCTAATGTACTAAGGTATCCACATATGATTTTATGTTTATTGCATTATTTTTTAATTAATAAAAGATTAAATTATGGTCATCCATGGTTACATACAAATTGCCTTGATTCAAAAAACTAGCCTACATTTCAGTGTTGAATTCTAAAAAGAATGTTATGGCCTCAACAAAAGTTTAGTGTTATGTGAATGCATATACCAACATGGTCATGTAAATTAATTTTGAATACTTAATATTCATCATTTCATGTAAATTAATTTAGAATACTTTTTTTCCTTCAATATAATACTTGAGTTGTATGTTACCATCATATTTGAACAATTTTATCCACAATGGTTCTACTCTCTATATTGTATGTGTGAGTTATGATTTCCTAGTCTATGTTGTTGGTTAAAGATGAACTAGCATTGTCTAATATGATAAAATTTATAGAGATCTATTTGTGCTTCATGTCTTATTTTTATAAAAATATAATCAAAGGTATGGTTGCATTGAGAAATATAAATAAGTTAAGGTGGAAAGGAGAGTTATGTTTTGATTTTAAGTTTTATGGTTAGTTGCATGGATGGAATTTGTTTAGACTCTATACTTTAGCCTAATAGTGTTTGCGTCACACCATCTCTAGAAACTTCCATAATCAAATAACATAATCATCTTGTAGCCTAAAACTCATGACAATAGTATTCTATAAAGATTAAAAAAAAATTATGCCATCATTTAAGTTGGTCGTCTATATTAGAGTTATAATCTCAAAAAGGAAATAGTGATCCATGTCAATCATAAACCTCTGTAATTCTTGTAGTCCTAGTTCAAAATGAACTATATACATATATAAATCATAATGAATATATTCTATAGCATGGAATATGTCTATAACTATGTTTATTATTTCCTTTAGACCTAGTTTGTAAACATAGTGTCTGTCTGGATACAAATGCTTTTCTAATCTTATTTTACACAAAAACTCAAAACACCATTCCTTTAATATGAAGGTTGGAGGATGTTGTTATGATTGTAGTAAGACTGTAGTAGCCTTTATGTTAAATATGAACAACTACTATCTAATTAGAACATTTTAAGGATGAGCTATGATTATCTCAGTAATGTTACAAAACCACTACAAGATGATTGCTTTAGTTCAATTAATAAACTTAGGGCAAGGTATTGATATGAGGCTTTAGGCTTTGTAAAGTATTATCTAGGCTTTAGTAACTCTACATGTGCACTTATATTCGATGAGATTTGTTATTTAACAAGAATAATTATTTGACAAAATTTTGCTCAAATTATTTAAGACAACATATTGCTAGTCTTATTAAGCTCAATAGGGTGTTTTAAGGATTGATTCTTAGGAAAATTTTAGTTGGCAAGAAATATTTTTTTTTGGTGGTGACATCCATGTAATTCATTAGATAACCAAGACTTTGGTGCCTAGGAAATAATAGAGGGAAGTATCATTTATAGATTATTATAGGATGGGAATACGGTATTAGGCTCAGTACTGTAACTTGATTCACTAATTTTTACTTTTAATGTTTCCTTGAGATACATTTATGTTTCTAATATAAAGGGGTGAATAAGTATTGACACTTAAACTTGCATTAGGAAGATAGAGAGGCATCTTTGAGAATTCAATACAAAATACTTTCCTAAAATTGAGAATTCTACCTTTACAAACTTACTTTGATGTATATAAGTAGCTCCCATATTTGAAATATTGTTAATTATTTTCATATTACTTTGTGTGCATAAGAGGATGAGTGGGGTGCAAAAGTAGAGGAAGGTTTACAAGTTTCCTTATGACTATCCCTTTGATAGGATCTTAAAATTCTTTAATTATAAAGTGGCTTACTTGTTTTACTTGAAATTTAAGTTATACATCGATAGGATTTTATTTTAATTTAATTTTCATCATACTCATGGTAGACTATTGGAGATTTGGAGCAAGTTCTACTAATTGTGTTATGGTAATTTAATGGAAGGGGTTCCATACATGTTGCACCTTGCAATATAAATTTGAGAGTAAGCTATTAATTATGTAATATGATGGTCATATTTGGAAGACTTTAACAAATAAATTAGATTCCTAATTAGAGTTCTATGATAGGATTTTATGATATATTAGATTATTTTTAGCTTGACGAGTATCTTACAACATTGCCAACTAACTACACATAGAAGGTCCCATCATTATGCCACCAAAAACTTTACTTCCCATTAAAATGAATATACACTCCATATCATAATGATTTTATTATTCTCCCTCCACAAAGTCATGATTATATGGCCTAATATAGACCTGCATGTTGACACACAAAAAATGAGAAAAATACCAATATGCTAAAAGGACAAAACCAAAAAAATTCAAGGCCATAGGTTTATTAAAATTAGAGAACCAATAATGGTAGAAGATATGAGCAGAAACATACTTTTCTAGGGTTGGTTCATCGAGTTATACTTTGCATGTTTCCTTGATCCCCATTAATACCCACTTAATATTACCTTAACTTATAAAGTGGATCACTTGTTTGAATCCAAAGCTCCATTATAGCTCAGTACAATTTTGTTTCAATTAAAGTTCCATCATCCTCATGGTAGAATGTTGGAGGTTTGGAGTAGCTTATACTAATTTTGTTATTCATATTCTATTGATACAATGTTTGAACCAATCTTCACCTTAATTAGTGTCAAGATAAACTGACACAAAGGCTTGATACATCAAACCCCAAAATACACAAGATACAATAATTCCATAGTGAGATACACATACTAAGAAGATACAAATAACAATATTATTGACTATAAACTTAATGGATCTTGGGTGTCTATCTTGTTAACATCATGTTTTTTAATATTTTTTTGTTATAATGAGTTATTTTTTAGAGCATTTTTAGGTCATACTTTTGTAACTTTGTTTGCAGAGTCTAACTAGTTTATCTAGTGGCACCATTGCATGTAGTTCAGACATTAAAATTTAGAGGAATAGAAGTTAATGCAATTTATCATTCATACATATTTATTCAGTAGGAATTTATTCCAAGGAAACCCATGAATCAAAGTAAATTATGGGTTATGAAGTACAATGGAGTTTATTTTAACCTTATGCTTCTAAATGTGGTTCCCTTGAATAAGGTGTTGAATGCTTTTAAAGTGAATTCAATTGTTGTTTATTGTAAACTAGTACATTGCTTGCAATCTTGGCCATAGTTGAAAGCATGTATGAAAAGTCAATCCTTGTGAGATTTATTATTTAGAGAGCTTGAGCCTCACCTTTCAGTAACATATTTTGGGTGCTTTCATAATAGTGAATAAATGAACTTTACCTCATAAAAATTATTCTAATTCCCTTAATTTAAACTCTATTATTCTAAATGTTTCTTTCTATAATACTTAGTTGTTTTGATTTGTACTATGTTATTTAATTCATAAATTTGAATTAATTATTGTAATCATTTAAAATGTAATGGATGTAAAGGTATATAAATAATGAAATACCTGAAACAAGAATTTCATCAACATCACTTAATTTTTTTATTGAAATATGATTTTACCACATGCCTTTTACATGTTCGATGCCACATGGCATGCATTATCTAAAACTTCCATGTGTGTGTGATTGATAATGAAATTTAATGTGGCATCATGAACCATATTGTGCTAAATTACATGTGCTTCAAACTATGAGTGTACATGTTCCCATGAAAACATGTTATTACAAAGCCAAATAATAATACCAAATTAATCATGATAAAGACACATCGTCTCCCTCCATATGACACTATCCATATTTCCTCACTTTATATAGTCATACTTCAATTTATATAGTGACACCATCAAAGATGTGAATATTTTTACCCACTTTATTGGAGGTAAGGTAAAACCTTCACCATTTACATTCTTTATTATGGTATACACAAATCAAGTTTTTACATTCTTTCAAAAAATGAACAGTATATATATTACTTTATTTATCTTCATATTTTATAGTATAATTCCCTCATTGATCTTGATAGATATGCATGCATCTCTTCATATTTTCTTATATAATGCTGTCCTTCATCTTACTACATATACTGGCATCTCTTCATACTTTTTGTTATAATGTTGTCCTATAGATTGCTAGATATACATGCATCTCTTCATATTTTATAGTATAATGTTGTCCTTAATCTTGTTGTATATACATGAATCTCTTCATATTTTTTTCTATAATGTTTTCCTTTATCTTAGTAGATAAATTTTTTATCTTCATCTTATTATAGTGTGGCTCCTAATATCTACATCTCATCATATTACAATGTATGTGTTTATTCAATAATGGACATAAATAAATGTAAAAATAAATGAACTAATGAACATGTGAAGAGGAAATTGATTGATATTTTGAGTGTAGATTTCAATACCAACAATCAAACTTCAAGGGATAACCCTTCATAGGACTAAATGTATGTTTTTTTAGTGATAGATACTAAATCTCCATATTTCTACTTCTTTGTAGCTTCCAAGATACCTAATTACATTCACCCAAGAAAGTTTGTGGACCAATATGAAATTATTGAATAAATGATTGTAAAGGTGGATAAGTACCTTCAAGAATGACTACTAAGGTATTTAAAAAGTTGGATTTATGGGAGCAATGGGAAAAGGTTATAAAAAATAGGGAGGACAACCTCAAGGAAAGCATTGAAGGAAGGAATCCCACCATATCATCACTAAGAAATGAGAACAAGGATTTGAAGCTTTGTATTTAATGTGTAAGGAAATAAAAACTAAAAGCTTAAATGTGACTCAAGGATCAAAATGCATCACTGAGAATATTAAAAATATTACAATCACTAGGTTTATTGCTCTATAAGTAGAGCATTACATAAACAAAGACAAAAGAAACTTTATGAGGAAGAGATCATAGTGTGGATTTTTTTTGAAATCCATTGTATGACTTGCCCAAAAATAGATTCCATTACATCCATTCTTCCTGACAATGATCATATTAGTGTGTTCATTTATTTATTAGTGTGTTCTTTTATTATGATTCATTTCATTATATTTGTTGACTTTCACATATATATAGTGTCTTCATTGACTATGAACTAGCACGCACGCACGCACACACACACACACACACACACACACACACACACACACACACACACACACACACACACACACACACACACACACACACACACACACACACACACACACACACACACACACACACACACACACACACACACACACACACACACACACACACACACACACACACACACACACACACACACCACACACACACACGTGTGTGTGTGTGTGTGTGTGTGTGTGTGTGTGTGTGTGTGTGTGTGTGTGTGTGTGTGTGTGTGTGTGTGTGTGTGTTCATGCACATGTGTACACACACACACATGTGCGTGCATGCACATGTGTGTGTGTGTGTGTGTGTGTGTGTGTGTGTGTGTGTGTGTGTGTGTGTGTGTGTGTTTTGTTGTTGTTTTCATTTACTAATTTCTTATGAAGATGATTTTATTGTTTTACACCCTAAGTTTTGTGATCCCATGGAATATTTTGATTGCACAATTTGCACAAAATGAATTTACTAGAAAATCAACTAAATACATTTTATAAACATTGTAGGCCATTTAATTATATATATGTTTTTATTGTTTGAAAAAATGCCTCACAAAATGTGATTTCATCGAATAATATGATTGCACAATATTAACAAAAATAATTTCCCAAAAAATTAACTAAATACACGATCTAAATATTGTAGGTTATTCCATAATATTGTGTATTTTAGTAATTATTTGACAAAATGCCTCATAAAAATGTGATGTACTATACTATTGTGATGTCATGAGTTATTTGCAATCATTTTTATAATAAAACTTATAAATATAACAATAGTGGACCACATAATTGATTATCTATCCTCATATGACACAAAATCTTTTGAACTCTACTCAAATCCTCACATGAAATATTTTTGATCCTGACATGATTGATTACAACCACACTCAAATCTAAACTTTTGCAACGGATTCAAAATATTTTCACACTATCCTCCCACTTTTTCACTAGATACCTTCTCACAAATTTATTTGAACATGGTGCATATATAAATGTAGATGCATCTTTTATATTCAATTATCTAAGGGGAACATACAAAAATACATAGAATATAATCATATAGATGTATAAATCCATGAGATTTGTTCGTGAAAACAAGTTTTGTGGGATAAAATCCTTCTAATATGGAAGTATCCATTCATGTGAGACATACATGTAGAAATAATGTAGATAGTCTAATATTATCAAATTAAAGAGTTGAAAGGAAGTATGACTATACAAATATAAGTTGGATTTTATTATATTAAAATATATAAATATTCAAACTAGGTTATGATTATCATAATATTACACATGTCATACACATAAGAAGCACTAAGACACAAAGGAAATACTAAGGTGTACGGACTATAATTTTCCTTTATGATTTGTGGGCTTAACTTTAGGACCACCATCTAAATTGGATCTCAGTGAAAGCTAGGAAATAAGGCAAAAAAATTAAAAGATACTAATATTAAGGTTACTCTACAATGGGTTTTCACCAAATAAAAAATAGACATTATAATATGAAATGCAATTTTAATTATAATTATTGCTTCATATGCAAAATGGGATTGTCTAAAAAGCCTTTGATTTATATTAGTAAATGAAAATGGTAGATGACAAACCAAATCATCAAAAAAAATTGGCATCCTTTTACTTTGGGGCAAAATATGACCCTAGAAACAAGGTATGGAGATTTAATGAAGAGATAGCCAATTATGATGGAGACTTTAATGTCATATAGACCAAATTTCTGTGTAATAACTTAAGGTGCATAGTATTAAATGGTACATAATTTTTATGTGGTAGGAATATGACACCCACAAACATCACATATAACATATCATTAATAAAATATGACACCCAAGCAACTTAATGACAACCAAGCAAATTTTAGACACCCAAAAAACTTTAGTTCAAGGTTGCAGATCCTTCATCAAAAAAACTATTTTTGGTTTTCATATTTTTCAACTTATATGTATAAATCATCCTAAAAAATAACATCACCCTTTACGTTTGGAAGGGAATTGTGCTTGTTTATTTTCTAGTGGTGTACGCTTGAGGATTGGCATATTATCCATAAAATCTATTGAACATTGTAGAATGGTCCCATAACCATCTTCTACATGTTCAAAAGGTTGTACATCATGATTATAGACCTCACCATTATTAAATATTTACCTTTATTGAAACCTATTACAATAATATTCTCAAATAAATTAAGACTTCTCTTATCAATTGGAAGAGTGAAAAGTGCTTTATCTAGCAATCCGTGAATACTGAGAATTTGGGAATCATTGGGGTCATCCACATCACTTAAAAAAAAATTATAGGAAAATTGGAAACATTTTCATGGGTGAGGTTAAAAAAAATTATTGGCATCATCATAAACAAGATATAAATGGATGTTTGTCAAAAACCCTATGAAAATTATTTACAAAATCAACAAAAAAGGGAAAGGTAAAAATCAATACACAAATAATCATTACATGGGCATCAACATTACTAGTTGAATAAAATGTAATTTTTTTGATTAAACAAAATTAATTTCCCAATTTCTTTCATAAATCATCAAATTTTAACATGTGCTTGCACACATGGCCTTGGGTTGACCACATGCATTCACAAATTTTAAAAGACTAGCTCACCATTCTAACCTTGTAAAATGTGTCTTCCTTTCTTTGGCTTCTCACCCATTCCACATGAAGGTCAATATTAATAAACATCACATCACCATTAGGGATGCATTGTGATTCCATCCATGACTTGTTCTCTAATTTATCTATCTTGAATATTATATAAAACCTTTTCTCCTTGCACATTTGACTCCACCAACAATAAACAAATATAAAAGACACCAGTTTCTTCACCAAACAATACACTCTTTAATAGGAATAAAATCTTATTTCATTTAGAAAAATGTGGTTCAAATTAGAGTGATATACTTCTATGGAATCCTTTGTTTCCTAACCCACTTGAGGCATTGTATGCAAACATCTTACCCACATGCCAATATGGTAGAACCATTGATCTTTCTAATAGTTTATGAATGATTCCTGAGCCACATATTATTCCATGAACAAGTTATCATCATGAATCATTGAATTTTTAGTATGAGACTTATGCATTATATCAACTGGGTTTTAAAAATTGACTATCTTGTTTCAACGTCCTTCACCTTCACAATCAAGTTTTTCAGCCACACTTTCCTCACATGACAATTGTATAGGTATAACTCATATTAAAACATTTTATGGAATTTCATTGGAAATGTAAAAACAATAAAATTAGAAAATAAAGTAATTTTTTCAATGACACTAAGAAATATTTATAATATGCATGGGCTCAATTTACTTAACAACAACAATTTCAGCATGACCATCATCCACCATGAAAGCATTTGGTTTCCATTCCAACATGTGATAATGTGCACTAACCACTAAATTTTACATCCATAATGTTAGGTTAATAATAGTAGCCATCCACATCAACACCCATTCAACAATAATTCCATTATGAATACTATAAAATGCAAGAAGCATGCACAACATGAACTGCATCACAAAGGATAAGCATAAGTCTTATAAAATAACAAGTATAGGATTTTAATTTTAGATATCCACAAGCACATTCTATGTATTTTCCCATATGTGGAGTCCATTTATAATATTCTATTGTGTGAATATTTTAACATCCACTCATGTTGTTGATGAATTTTGAGGTCGAAGACAAAGGATTGCTCTTTTGTTCCTATTTTTTCAAATTATTCATACACAAATACATTTTTTAGAAATTTTGGTGACATGTTCTAACACTATCTGCCTCATTAGGATCAAATTTGTATTTTATTAATTTCATCATTCCCTAATATTGAGGAATCATCTTTGGTCATGAAATCATCCCTCTCTATTTGACCATTGAATAACATAAATTTCTCATGGGCTATTTCACTATTATTTTTGTGAATAATTTCAAGGGCTAGGCCCAACAACAACAAGATCGCCACCCAATCCTTCAATGCAACAAAAATGTATGGATCCAAATTACAATGACTACTTCTAAAGTCATCAATATCTTTCTAATGGAAAATCATTTCCATCAAGTCTATATGGCACATGTTATATGTAATCAAAATTTGTTCTTGCTTCTACATCAACAGATGGATGGGAAAATGACATTGACATCCATGACACAAATACTTACGGCTAAGTCAGTTTTCAATACCAACCTTCAAAACATTTTTAATTTCATAATGTACATCACCTTTAGCCCTATAATCCTCAAGGTCTTATATACACCAATAACTATATAAAACATACATAAATTAGAATATAAAAAATTCAAATTTGTATTTAGAAAAAAAATGATTACAAGGCACCATAATCACAATATGTATTGGAGAGATCTATCAATATATATATATATATATATATATATATATATATATATATATATATATATATATATATATATATATATATATATATATATATATATATATATATATATATATATATATTTGAATTTAGATGGCTTATGATTGAATGTAATATCATCAATATGAAAGGTGATGGGATACCCTGATCTATTGTATTCACCACTTAGGAAGTCTTCAATAAGATCTCTTCGTATCTAGGCAAAAATATCTTTGTCATTTCTCAAATTTTACTTCACCTTGATCCACTCTAATGTTTTGGAAGAGAACTCCCTAGGAGGTAGATTTATCACTAGAATATATGGTAAACTCTTCCACTTGGATGTTATCTATGAATCAAGTAAGAAAAAAAATAGACTTATTAATTTAAAAACCCACCAACATTGCATTCAAAACAAGTAACTTACAAGTAAAACATGACATTGCATTCTCGTGTGTGTGTGTGTGTGTGTGTGTGTGTGTGTGTGTGTGTGTGTGTGTGTGTGTGTGTGTGTGTGTGTGTGTGTATGTGTGTGTGTGTGTGTGTGTGTGTGTGTGTGTGTGTGTGTGTGTGTGTGTGTGTGTGTGCGCGCGCGCGCGTGTGTGCGTGTGTGTGTGCGTGCATGCGTGCGTGCGTGAGTGTGTGTGTGTGTGTGTGTATTGGTTTAGAAACCCATTAGCATTGCATTAAAAAAAGTAACTTACAAGTTAAACAAGACATTGCATTATCATCTAATATATTTCGTATAATTGATTAATATGGTCAAATACACTATATGGTTTGCATTTTCCTATTTAGTAACTCAATTTGTCATGTATTCATGAGTACATTTATATTTATGAAGTTAGTTAAAACTAGTTAGTCATGTGTACTCAATTTGGCATATATTTATGTGTAAATTTATATGTATTCATGTGTAGTTGTATGTTAGTTCTAGTGACATATGAGAATCTTGCATATAAATGTGTCAAGACCATTAGGTAGACTCTATAAAATCATTTGGATGTGTATTCATCCTTGAAGACTTCATACATCATCTTAAATAAATTGATTGTTACATTACAACAAGTGTTGTGATTCTTGTTATTTTAGAGCTCCTCCATATTTAAATATGACAAAACTATTCTTGTAAATATTTATTTAATTTTTACACATGTTGAGATTATAAATAGTTACTAAAATACTTTAATGGTTGACTTGTAATTCTCACACTAGTGATTTTTTTGAGGGGCACTGGAAATTTTTTGTATCAAGGAGGATGTTTTGGGGTAAACAAACTATTTTTTATACAATATATTATTAATGTTACTTCAATACCATAAATATACTTTTTATATCAACAAGGCTATTTTTTGGCAACCAATCTATTTACTCTATCTATGAAGTCACTTCAAGGCCACTGAGATATTACCTATTCAGAGTTAAATATAACAAAGCCAATGGAAGTCCCAAATTAGCAAGCCCAAATTCCAATGGGAAGCATATGATGAATGATGAGGCAAACCTATATATTGATAGGTTAGTGTTGGTCATACTCCTCATTTTCACAAATCTTCCAAAATCAAGATTTGTGCAAACCTCAAAACTAACATATTATATATGTTTGAAACATGTTATGTATATACACGTATATGGAAGGAGTTTCATTAAAATGTAATAAATGTGCATGGACATTTATGCATCATGTCATTTTCATAATTGACAGATATTTATATTGCACGCATCTAAACATTAAGTTTCAAACGTAAATTGGAAGGTACTTTATTTACTAATGGTATTACTAGAATTTTAAAACCAGGTGACAAATCCTTGTAGTGAAAAAACACATTGAAACTTTAACATCATCAAATTCATAGTTTTTTGAAGATCATAATGAAAGTTTCATTAATTTATAATACCAATTTAAAACTGATATGGTATGTACACTCCACCAAGAGACAATCCTTAATTCATTGCTTGTACATACATTCTAATGGCAATCTCACAATTCACCATTCATATCCTTATTAATCTTCATTAGTCTTCCATGCAACTCAATATACGATCAAACTTGCTACACATAGAATTCTAAAACTTTCCTCATATATGGTCATCTAGCAAAGACCCTAATACACTTCTGAATTTGACACAGACACGATCAATAAGAAAATACTCTTTCTTTATTCATCAAAATATCAAAACTTTACACAGACCACATTATGTATAGACATCTATTATACACTGATTTCTCAAGAATTCATCTTGAGAATGTTTTTCAACCACTCTATATATGAAGGATAAAAACTTTTAGCTTTATATCCTTTTCTTCATCTAGGATGGAGGTTTGAATTTATCTTAAATTAACAAGCTTTCCTCAACTTGGTATGGTCTTGGTATTGACCAAGAATTTCTCCCCTATGTTCTCAAATTTTAACAACTTGCCTTCTTTGCCTTTTTTCCAATGTGAAGCTCTTCCTAGATAAGGTGATGAGGTATAATATCTTTATAGAGATTTTTAATCATGTTCACCATAGATATTTACCTTGGTGACTTGTAATAAGAGGTTTAAAACTGATCACCATGCTCACAAATCTCCTTTTTAAAGGGAAACCATAAAATACACTAAATTGACTTACAAGACTAGAAAAGCACTTAATGACTTCTTATTGATTTTTAAAAAGACCCCTAGTACCTCTTAAGACTCTATAAGTATAATTTTGATATTTACATTATGAACGTAGTCATTCCTTGATGCTCCTACATCACATTCTTTTGATCCTTCCTAGTCACCATGAAATAACCCAATATTATTGAAAAACACACATTATGGAAATATTGTAATTAAAGATAAATAGGTTCCATAAACTAACACATATGCCCTCCCTAGTCCCCTTAAACTCTATGATAGAGTTATAAATTAGGCATATCACATTATCTGATCAACCATCATTGGCAATATGTCGTGCTCCTATCATGAATATTGGTATATGTTTTTCTTGATTTGTATTCCACTCTAACTCAGTAAGTGGCAAAAAAGCTTAGTAAGAGTGTGTTATGACTCCGTAGGTGGTGAAAATAGGCTAGTAACATTGGATAAAAACAACCACTACTTGGTTTATGCCACTTTTCCATTGCTTTCACATTCCCAACATCCTGTACATAATTGATATTCACATCGACAAACTATCATACTAGTGTCACTCCCTGCATATGAAGTGTGATCAGCTTCTCATCTCTTACACAACTTATTAGACATTTGGTCACACATTATTTTTGAATTACTTTTAATAACCACATTCTATACAACCTGATAAAAAAGAGTGATAAGACCATGTATAAGAGCTACATAATATGAAATTTTCACTTTACTACCATAAGTAATTGAAATAGAATTAAAGGTTATCACTTCTTGTCTCGAAACATAAATAATATATGCATATTTGAGGCACACTTTGTTTGTATCATAACAAACATAGAAAAAAACTAGCAAAAATAATCCTATGTAAAAATATAGAAAACAACTAGCAAACATAGGCATTGATAAATAATTAACATTAACAAAAAAGGGGCATTAATAAACATATGAAAAAATATAAAACAATTAACAAACAATGCATTAATATTTTGTCCATAATCATATGCACACTTTGAGCAAATGCCTTAGAATTATGGAAAATCCAAGTTTGAGATTGAATAATACAAACAATGTTTTTCATTGTGGGGTAAGCAACCTAGAAATATGGTTAGTGGCTTCCTCTATGATACTCTTGAAAATGCAGTAAGGGCTTCCTCTAGATTGCTCTGTAAATATAGTATGTTTCTTCCTTTATAATGCTCCCATAGACATCAAAATGGAACATGGGAATGGTGTGCATTTATACTCTCAAATTTTAATTTTCCTAGTTAGGAAGAATAATACGTTCTATTGACATTAACTTTTAATTTTCTTAGCCAACAACATTACATGACAATATTAACAGAAATTAAAGGAATGATGATAGAATGGTAAACAATGAGAGGTGACTACTTTGGTGGGACTTGCAGACATGTTAGTTGGAATTGGAATGCATTGGTTGGTTAAAGAGTTTCCATAAATATTGTTAATACCAAGAGAGCAATGATTAAAGTCGAAGAGGGTATACACTGCTCGATGAGTGGGATTTAATCCACAAGAGATGATATTAGGTGAAAGGAATGGGAAATTTTAATGAAACCACACCCCCGTGTCCTTTCTCATGTGAAAACATTTGACAAATGCCTAGCCAAATCGTTCTGATGGCAAGGAAGAGAGAAAAGAAAAAATCTTAAATTCTTGTAGGCAAAGAATTTTCATGGTAACAAACAACTGACATATATCCCTTACAATGAATTTTTGGGTTATATCAATAAGTCCTCACACATTCCATGAGTATGTTAACTTCGATTA
This sequence comes from Torreya grandis, assembly GCA_037957365.1. Classification (NCBI taxonomy): domain Eukaryota; kingdom Viridiplantae; phylum Streptophyta; class Pinopsida; order Cupressales; family Taxaceae; genus Torreya; species Torreya grandis. The sequence goes on from JARHVA010005840.1 coordinate 449,108, forward strand.
ACCTATGTTTGCATAGTGGTTCCCTCATCCTCAACCAAAATAGAAATTTTGTTTTCTAGATAGGATTGGTGGTTAACTTTCATGAAATCACTCAAGTGAAAGGACCACCACTTTTATTACATGTAATTACTCGTGTTAAAGGCCTCTTGTTAACTCAAAAATATAAGTTGAATTATCACATAAATGTTGAAAAAATCGTATATTTCTATTAAAAACTAAATTTGTAAATGTATGATTGTACTTACATTTTTTAACTACAATCAATATTTTTGATACACCATATTAAATACAAAATGAAATTTTTAACAAATTATTAAAAAAACTTTTTTTTTTAAATTATCTTTAATATTTTTATCTTTTAAAATAAATTTTACTAACATTTGAAATACAATGTTCATTAAATGACCATCATCCAAACCAAAAAAACAAAAAAAAAATCAAGAGAGATGGGGTCCACCGTCAAATTTAGTCTTTGATCCCTATTGAATTCTTTTAATGGGAATCATCAAAATCACTACGATTAAAAATGAAAAAATAAATAAATAAATAAGGTGTACTTGTTAGGTTCGGTCAAAAAGTCTTCATGGAAGATGCGTACATACATTTTTTAAATATTTAAAAATGGTTTTAGTTGTAAAATTGTATTATTTTATGTTAAGATAAAATAATAATTTTTTATTTTTAATTAATAAAATTATATAATTAAATATATTATATTAATATTATAATTTTATATATAATAATTTAAAATATTTTTTAAGATTTATTTATTATTAATTAGATGAATATTTTTTTATAATTGAAAAAAAGTATTTTTTAAATTAAATTAAGAATTTATTGCTACCATTTATTTCCAATATTATTTATAATACAACTTTTTATTTATTTTCTTCTATTTCAATCAGTGATTAAATATAGAAATATAATACAATTTAAAAAAAAAACTTTAAATGGATAAAATAATAATTAAGTAAAAAGGTTTAAGGGCATCATTTTACATTGTTCTTGATAAGTTTTTCATTTGATTATTATTTTATTCTATTGTGTTTTTTTTTTGGTATATTTATTTATTTTTATATTTTTTTTATGTGTAAGTTATTTTTTTATATAATATGCGTAATAATTGTAAGGGAAGGAGACCCACTTAACACACCAAAAAAAAGTATTTATTGTTAGGAGAGAAACAATAAATTTTAATAAATTAATTTTAATTTAGACTAATAATCGACAAATATACCCCCAAGGGTTAGCTTGAGTAGATGGGAATAATGACTTAGGTCACCTAGGTCGTAGAATCAATCATTGATTCACCCATGGTGTGTGTGGTAGGGATTTTTCACACCAATTACACTCTGAAGTAGACATGGGGATGCCTTTAGGTAGGGGTCAAACTTTTCCTTGTATTCCACGTGGATCACAGTAAGGTGATTCAGCTGCAGATCATCCAATGAACATTACGGATCTAGGTCCACCCCCATTAAGCTTCAGATGTAGATTAAATTTAAGAATTAATTGACATGCAACAAAAAAATGAGAAAATAGTGAGCACAAGTAGGAGTAGACAAGAGGTGAGCGAGAGCAGAAGAATTCAAGCAGAGACCATTGTAAATCTAGGCAAGGCTGGGAGTGCCAAGATTGTGTTCACTCCTCCTAGGAAAATAAGAGACGGATCAGTATTTCCTACCTCTAAATTTATTCTCATGGTTCTCCTCAAAGACAATGATTTGAAAGCAGATATTGGGCACCTCAAAGAGTGTGCTTTGATCTATAAATTTATTGGTTACTAGATTAGGATTTTAATTTTGAAAATTTCACTTGTAAAACACTAAATGCTTCCAAGGTTAAGCTGCTTCCCCAAGGTTTTTTACAGGGTTTTTTTTTAATGATGTGAAGCATTTGGATAACATATTCAGAGGCAACTTGTGGTTCCTTGGTCATGTTGGTCTGTTTATAAAACCTTGGGAAGAAGATTTTAATCCAAAATATGTAGATTTGAATAAAGTTCATTTTTAGACCAAACTCTATGGTCTCCCCTCTAAGTTCTAAAAGGAAGACATCTTTAAGTTGATTGGGAATCACCTCAAGCCTTTAATTTGCATGGAAAACCCCTCTGAAGATGATCTCTAGGCAATTTATCCCAAATTATATGTTAATATTGATCTCTCAAATGTCAATTTGACTCAAATTAGAATCAAGGGAATGTATTCAAGAATTAGATTATGAAAATGTGCCCTTCAGATGCCGCAACTGTCACTCACACAATCATTTTGTCTAGGATTGTCCTCTTCATGAATGTTCAGATGGTAAAAATGATGAGGGTTTCAATATGCAAAAAAAAGAATTAGAGGATACAAAACAAGGAAAAAAGATGCCAGTGGCTCAAGCTGACCCAGAGACACTAGTTTTAAAAAAATTTGCTCCTCTTTAAGTGGTTGAATCAAATATAAATGCTTATGGTAGTTTGGAGTTTGATGACTCTACCATATAAAACTTAACTCAACTCCTACTCTCTCCAATATTCAAGGCCTTGATCAGATTGTTTAAGGTGACACTACCTCCCCTCCTGTAGAAGCCCCTCTAAGCTTTGAAGAGGGTAAAATTTATGGCTCTGATGAAGACATGGAGGAGGAAAAATAATTTATCAAAAGAGTGGAAAATCTTTCTCAAATGTAATTAAAACATATTATTGACAATCTAGGTATGCTTGATATCTCTACTCTTTCCACAAAATCAATCCAAAGTGGAAGAAATAAAGCAGGTAGGCCCCCTCTTTCTAATTCCAAAAATCTTGAAGCTCAAATCAATATTGGAAAAGGAAGTCAAAAACAAATTTCTGAAATGCGTGTGAAGGAAAATTAGAATCTATATTTTTTTAAGAGGAATAAAAAGGGAAAAAAAATGTCTCCAAATTGGTTAAAATATCAATCTTTTCTTCTGGGGAGGGGAGGACAAACCCCACACCCACAATAATAGTGGATAAAGATGTTCTCAATGATCATCATCTCATAGAATTTTTGTGGGCTTAACTCTTTAAATAAGTAAATATTATTGAACCAACTCATCTCAAAAAAATTGAACTTGATTCTTATCCAAGAAACAAAAATGGACGACAATCTTTGATCTGAAGTCTTCAAAAGAGTTTGGAGAAATTGCAATAATTTTACCAAAAGTTCCTGTTGGCCAATTTTGGCCCACATACCTAGCTTGTACCCATATGGATCAAGTTTCTAATGGATAAGAGATGAATAGGTTACAGAGACCCTTCAAAATGCCAAGAGTTCTTGGAATGAATATGGAAGTGCATAACATTCATCTAGTTTTTCATTGTGTTCATCTAGACATCTTGGGTCTAGTGGAAAAAGTTTTGAGTAAGCACATTGTTGACATCATAATTGCCATGTGTGGATGATTTAGGGAGAATTTGTCATATGATTTTGTTCATATTATTCCTAATAACATATACACCAAGTTTTAGGTCATCCACTATAGTGCATCAAAAGATATGAAGATCCAAAGTTGGCCTCTCAGACAAGATTCACTAAGTTTCTATAGTCATTTTTGAAGAAGCTCAAATAGAGCCAAGTGAGCATATTGATAGGCCATATCTCACACATGTGGTAGTTTCAATAGAAAATGATCATTTGGGTTTGTTCAGATTGGTCCCTAGTTGTTATGCATTAATTTTTAGATCATCCACTGAAGTGCAGTAGAAGTTATGCATGTTCAAATTTGGCTCCTCAGTCAAATTTTACTAAGTTTCCCATTCTTAGCCAAATAAACTAGACTATTATTAGAATATCAAATACATTATACATAATGTCAAATATTATTTGAGAGATGTCAATTTTATGCTCTGTAAACTAATCATTGGGGTTTAAATAATGGGTCCCAAGTAGATCTGATGGCATGCATTCGATTGTACATTTAGATCTAACAGTGAGTGGAGGTCAAAGGGGTCGGTAAATCTCAAAATCAAATGCATGCATGGAAAGTGTCAATGGTGCATTCAATGAGTGGAGGATCAATGACTCATGGGCATTCATGTAGATCTAAATCAATAGAGTGAGATTAGTCAGTATGTCAACGGGCTGAGTCAAATTTTGATGACCAATTAGAACAAAGGCAAGTCCAAGGTATTGGATGGAGGTTGAGAATTCATTTTTGACCAAGGGAAATAAGGTTTTACAGGGTCATACCAATGCCATTTAAGCTCATTTAAATGCCATGGAATGGTCAATATGATGTAGTTAGGTATAAGGAATATAAATGACCACCATTGGAGCTTAATATGGACCCCTAGCTTGATATTTTTATGGCTTGCAAGGTTCATTCTTATGACTATGTTGGACATTTATAAAGAAGGCCCTAGGTATGGTGCTTTTGCAAAGACTGATGGGTCTTTTTATACCTAATGGGAGTCCAAAAGAGGTTATGGTCTATAGGTATGCATTAATATGGACAACTATGGGAAAACCAATGACCTTAGATTGATTTTCCATCTATAGGTTGGACCTATGATCCAAGCATGAAAATGGATCAAATATGTGGTTAACACAAAATGGTTTCATCTATCCATGTGGCTTCATAATCGATCAAGAAGGTACAAACCACCATTCATGGCATAGCCCTATTAGTTTCAAGATTTGAGGTTTTGATCCTCATGAGCACATCAAGTGGACTTGGGGTCACAAGGTGGTGAACTGGTAGTGGGAGAAGAAATTAATGGTATTGTTTCCATTCAAATAGACTTTGGCACTATGCATAAAAATCCCTTGTCTTCTAGTGGGATCTCTCAGCCAATGAGAGGAGCTTGAGGATTATTGAGATAATAGGAGATCTATTTGTTGATCAAGGTACACAAATGGAAAGCAATCAAGTGTTTCCACCTCACTTATTGATCTCAAAGACTTTCCTCCACTCTCCAATGCATTGTTTCATCTCTCTTTCTACTATATATAGAGGCCTTTGAGCCAAAAAATAGATCCTCTCTATATTTTATCTACTCCTTCTCTTGGGCATGACCAAACTCTACCAAGATGGAGCTTGAAACCTCTTGAGATGAATACAAGACTATTTTAGATTTAATTATTATGGTTAGTGTGTACATATCATATTTACATATGTGGTAGAGGTTTCTCCCTTGTCAAATTATGATCTCACCTAGTTACTAGTTCATCTTATTATGCAGGTCATGTTTAATGTTTTACATCTATTGATTGAAGCCTACATGTGGATATTGTGACTAGTTAGGATTTTGATCTAGACCTCTCCATCATTTCCCTCAACTTAGGTCATTTGGTGAACCTTTTCATAAAACATTAATGTATGACAAATATTTGGAATCCTAGATCTAGCATTGTGCTTGTTTCATTAGTGTTTAAGAGTCAAGCAGAGTGGATCAAACCATAATTTAGGTGCATCACTACTGTTAACTTAAGTTTCCCTTTCATGTTTTCTCTCTCCTTATCTCTCTCCCTTTTCACTAGTCATTACTAGGTTTTAGTATTGTGAAAATGAGCTAAATGATTCATTAGAAGAGCTAACCTCATTAAATATCCTAGAGGTCTAACCCCATTACAGGATACCCATAGCTTGGAGTCAATCCCATGTTGAGCTAGATTTGGAAGTAGGCCCTGAGCACTTTTACTTCTAGCCAAGGTGCAATCTAGATCTCCAACAATTCCTTTGGTTCCTCTAGTAGTATGTCCATTGCTTGGAACCCCTTGACTCTCTTTGACACTCTTCTGGATGACTTTGCTCATTGGAAAGTGTATAGATTCAAGGTTCGTAGATCTAACCAAGATCTCATCTATGTAAACATCTATGGGCCTAGTTATTGTTGGGGAAGATCTCTTTGTTGGATGTCTCTCAAGAACATAAAATCATAATACTCTATTAAAAAATAGATTCTTAGAGGAGATCTCAACACTATCTCCTCCCCTTTGGAGAAAATTGGAGGGTCTGGTTCCTTCTCCCCCTTAGCTAAGAATTTGATTTCTTTCATTGAATACATCTTCATTTTTGACATCAGACCCAAGACTGGCTCATACACTTGGTCAAATAGAAGAACAAGTGATGCCTTCATAGAGGAAAGGCTTCATATATTCCTTCTCAAATTTGATTGGATTCAACAAGACTACCTTTTTGAATCTAACATTCTCCTGGAAGCAAGCTTGGACCACTATCCCATCACTTTGATAATTTCCAAAGCTTTCCCTCCTAAACTCAGATCCTTGAAGTTTTAGCTTATGTGGATCAAAGATCAATCCTTGAAGGACAAAATAAAAGTATGGTGGGCTTCTCCAATTTTTGGTTCTATCTAATTCAAACTTATTCAAAAGTTTAAAATTATTAATCTCCAACACAAAGCTTAGAATAAACTCTCCTTCAGCTCTCTCTTTGATAAAAAAGCTTTGCTTCAATCTGAACTCTCTAATTTGGGAAAGAGCATTCTTCTCTCTAACTTAGCTGATGAACTCAAAGCTAAACAAATAAAAACTTTGGATGATTGGAATAAATTGCTCCTTATATAAGAAATCCACTGGAAGAAATAATATCAAGTCAAATGGCTCAAAGAAGGATATAAAAACATAGGTTTTTTCACAAAACTACCATCATGAGAATAAATTATAACATAATTTCCAATGTTGTTACCCTAAATGGGTCACTCTTTCTAAAAATGACAAAATCTAAAAAGAAGCTGAGAGATACTTCAAAAATCTCCTCTCTAAGTATGAGTTAGATAGATCTACTACCAAAGAAGAAATCCTCAGTCAAATTCCTTCTCTGGTAGCTGAGGTTACCAATGCCTTGCTGAGGGCTCTCATAACTAAAGATGAAATCAAAAAAGCAGTGTTTTATTTCAATCTTGACAAAGCTCTTGGTCTTGAAAATTTCTCTACTATTTTTTACCAATCTTATTGGGACATTGTTGGCTCACATGTCATAGTTGTGGTTCAATAATTATGTAAATCCAATCAATTTCTCAAGCAAATGAATTCTACTTTCATTTCCCTCATTACTAATAAAGAAGAAGCCATGTATTTTAATTCTTACATACCCATTTCTCTTTCAAATGTTTGTTACAAATTAATTACTAAGGTTATGGATAACATGCTCAAAAGTATGTTTCCCACCCCTATATGCAAAGAATAAGGAGGGTTTGTTGTTGGCAGATAAATTATTGATGGCATAATCATTGCACATGATCTAATTCATTCTATTTCTTCTCAAAATTAATTCAATATGATTATAAAATTAAACATGAATAAATATTTTGATCACATCAACTAGGATTTTATCCTTTCCATACTAATTTTTTTTTGGATTCAACCAAGCCTAGAGTGATTTGATCTTTAGTTGTATTAGCTCCCCTAAGTTCTCTATTCTTATCAATTATGAGCTAGTTGGATTTTTTACTTCTTCCAAAGGTTTTCATCAAGATGACCCCTTGTCTCTTTATTTTTTCATCATTTTTGATGAATATTTGAGCAGATGGATCTCTCATCTTAAATATACTGATGCTTTGAAAAGTGTTTTGGTCACAAACAACGTGCCTAGAACCACCCACCTCTAATTTTCTGATGATACTGGTCTTGTTGAGTCTTCTTCCAATAAAGAGGCAACTTATTTCAAAAAATCTTTCAATATTTATGAACAAACTACTAAACAACAAGTCAACATGGAAAAATCCAATTTTTTTCTTTAATACTAACAATTTTGCTCAAATGGATATTAGCAAAATTCTCAACATCAATTCGAGAGTCCTCCCTTGATCTTATATTGGCATTCCTATTTTATCAAGAAAGAACTCTTCAGACCTCTAGAAGTCTTTGGTTGATAGAACCATGTGAAAATTAGAAGGTTGGAAGGGAAAATGAATCTCCTTTACTGTCTCATTAATCTCATCAAGCCTTGCCTACAAGCCATGCCCATATACATGATGTTTGTTCTACCCATAACAACTAAAGTTGAGAAATATCTCAAATCTATTCAAATTAGATTCCTCTAGGGAGGCACAGATGAAATCAAAAAGTTACCTTTGGTCAAATGGGAAAGTTATTGGCTTGCTCATGATTGGGAAGGTCTTGGCTTTAGAATAAACAAAAATATGAATTGGGCCTTGGGAGCCAAATTGGTCTAGAGATTATACTAAAAAATATCCTCCCTTTGAAGCATCATTTTTAAATGCAAATATCTTGACAACATGATTCCAGAAAGGATTTTCATTATCAGTAATCTTCATAAAGGCTCTCATTCTTGGAAATAGATGATCAAATCCATTCATATTATCAAATTGATGCTCAGATGGAATGTCAGTAAAGGAAATAAAGCTAAGTTATATATAGATGCCTAGATTTGTTCGTAGCCCCTTATCAACATACACAATCTTCAAAATCTCTACAACAAGTGTAGAGAACATGTTGGAGTCTTTTTTCAAGACTATTTTAATAAATAAAAAGATGATTAGATCAATTTGTAGGTTCTTGAATACCTCAATATTTTCAAAAAAAATCTCCTAGACATTCTTCACCCCTTTCACTTTTCAAAAAAGGACACCCATATTTGTAGGGGATCAAAGAATGGTAAGTCATAGTGAAGGATGGTTATAGAATTTCTTCAGTCCAAAATAACCAATTTATTTATTCCTTTCCCTTCTCTCAAATCTTGTTCAAGCATGGGATTCCCAAGGCTAATGCCTTCTTGTGAACTACTTGTTGGGATAAAATCCTCACTTATGATAACCTTAGAAAAAAGTCTTACAAGGTCCCTCTAGATGTTATTTGTGTTGCTTTAATGAGGAAAATTCAATCCATCTCCTCATCCATTGTCAATTCTCTCTAAATACATGGCATTATTTTCTATAGTGTTTCCATCTCAACCTTGCTTTCCATTTCTCTCTCAAGGAAACTTTACTGAGTTGGATCCACAAGTTCAAATCCTCTTCTATGCAACAAATTTGGGATACTCTCCCTGCCATCATTTTTTAGAATTTTTTCTTGAAAGAAATAGAAGAATTTTCATAATTTTTGATGAAATTGAGGACTTTATCATTACCAATATCATGAAAAATCTTAGGGATTTATTGATCAGTTGGCTTCCTCAGCAAGCCACTATTTTTCTGGAAGAGCATCATCTCCTTCTAAATTGGAAAGACACTCCCGATGATCTCCCTGATAACAGGGTTAGAAAAAAATCTAAAAATATATAAAATTCAATTGGACCCTTCCCAAGAGTCATAGGATCAAACTTAATTTTGACAGTGTTGGGAAAGGTAATCCTAGATGGGCTAATGCTAGTAGTGTTTTTATATATTTTAAAGGCAAATTCTTGTTTGGAATCAATGAGTCTCTTGGAAAATGTACCAATAATTTCACATAGTCCAAAGCTCTTTGGAGAGGTCTTATCATCACTTTTCAAAAAAAATGGATCAATCTTCTCATTGAAGGAGACTCTCAGATCATAGTTGAAGCCATGGATAAAAGAAATACTAATGATTGGAACCTCAAAAACATTATGGAATACTATTATAACCTTCAGGATAGATTGGAGATTTTTCACCTAAGCCACTTATATTTTTAGGGTAACCAATTAGTGGGCTTGTTTGCTAATGAAGGGGTGATATCAAATGCTAATGATCCTAATTTGAAGGTGTTCCTATCCCTTCCAATAGGATCCAAAGTGTGGCAGATTATAGAGTATAACCCTTATCATTTTGAAATAAATGATAAAAAATCATTAAGATTGGTGTCATTAAGAGTGGGTTCTCCTGAGGCTCAATTAATTCTAGTTGGTGGCTCAAGACAATTATGAGCTAGAATGGCATTCATCCCATGTGTTGCTTAGCATGTGTCATTTACCTTTCCCCTCTTTATTTCATTTCATTCTTAGCTATTATCTCTAGTCACAAGTAACATAAAACTTATGGTGGTATTTCTCTTGGCATCATGGATCCCTCCAATGTTTTGATCCACAAGCACACCATGTAGAGTAAAGGTAAGGAGACTGTGTTTAATACTATCAAGGAAATGAATGGCAATTTATCTCATAATTTTTCTTTGGAGGATCTCCATACTTTTTTCCTTTGTCTTGTGGATGATTTGAATCTACATCATTTGTTAAAGATGGGCAATTTGTTGGATAAAAAACATGTTTTTTTGCCAAAGATTCCCTTGATTTATGGCAAAGGACTCTAGTGGATGGTGTTAAAGAGGAAAAGTTTCTTAAATATATGGCTACTAATTTGTTGCATGCTCAGCTTGGTGGTGGTTCTATGGTGCCTTCTATTGACTTAGTAATCCATGTTATAGAGGACCCTAGATAGTCAAATTTGAGGTTGGATACCCTCAAAGTGGCACAATTGATTGGAATTCAGATGGTTATTTTTAGTGCCAACAACTTTTTGGTCATCCATGAAGACATTGAACATTTTGGTCATTTGATGGATACTCACTTGGATCAATTCTTGGTCCTTTTGAAGGCTATTACTGAGGATAGTATCATGTAGCACTACAAGTTGAAGGTCATTTGTGAAAGGTTAAGCATTCTGCATGATAAAGATGAAAATAAACTGGTAGAGTCCCTAGCTAATCTCATCATCAAATATGATGCTCATACTGTTGATAAAGAAGTCATCTCCATCTCTAAGGAAGATTAATTATTTGTGTTTCTTATCTCTTTTTATGTAATGTTGCTTAGTTTTTTGAGCTTTTCAATCTCTTTGAACTAGTTATTTTAGTTGTATTCCCCTAAATTATCAGGGTTTTTTGTAAATATTATTAATATATAGACTCAACCCCTTTTTTAATCTATAAAAAATATAATCAACACATATACATGTATCGTAAAATAATCTAATTGTATAACTAATAAATATATATTGATTTTATTAGTAAAACCCCCTCAAACAAATATAAAATCAGTATGCCATGCCATATTATATATTATTATACTTTTAAATAAATATTAATTAAAATGTTATGTAAAATGATAACCACATAGTGGTGCAACACCTATGGGTAGCGACATATTTGTGCCAAAATAATTGAGAATGCAGTAGAAACATGTGAATGATAAGCAAAATTAATGGTAAAAAAAGAAAAACAAGTATGTTTTGGTTTCCCCCTTCCATCATCCTCTTTTTCTAATTTATATTTTTTTAAAATAACATTAAAATAATTCTTATATTTTTTGTTATCTTATCTATCATTTATAAATGCATGAACAATGTACTCTATTGTCCATGATTATTTTTATTTTTATTCATTTCCCTATATGCTACTACACACCACTATCAAAAATCACATCTCCATGTTCTAACACCTATATTAATTTTATTTATGCCTTATTCTCTTTTGAATTTACTTTATTCTATTGATATATAGAGTGGTATAGATACAACACTCCCTCTCCATATCCACCACTAATGACTACCCCTTTCTAATATTCAACCTTTCCTTTATTGGCCAACAACTTTACCTTATAAATGCCCTAAGTTAACTCAACACAAGTTACATTATAATTTCTAATTCAATTTGTGCATTATAGGCAAGGACTAACCGTTACATGGCCCTTGTTACTTTAAGGACATATATTGGTTTAAATTAGGTAATATTAGTGTATTTTATATCATTTTTGTCATATCTCTTTTATCTCCTCTTCTTTATCTTTCCCTCACTCTTGTTTCTGCTAGTTACTTAAAAACATACATTTTATACTACTCGAGCCTAAATAAATATGATATATGTTTTTAGGGCCTTATGTATTTTTTATTATTAAGGTCCCACACGGGATTGTGGTCTCGTCTTCTCCACATTTTCAATCATTTAATTTTAAAGGATATTCCCCCCTTGTTTGGCATTATACTAAAAAAATGAATATACCACACTCAAAAATCATATTTTTAAGTTTAGATGGCAACACAAACCAAATTTTTGCAGACTACACCTTTTTTAGACCTACAAATGTTGTAGTGAATGATGGTGGTCAAATGTATGATTATGTTCGCCATGGAAATATTGGGGCAAGCCAGTAATCTAATTGTGATTACTAAAAGTGTGTGACCTTTTTAAAATAAATAATGTGATATCCATGGATAATGTTTGAACTTACAATAATAATCTCATCAAGCCTTTTTTGTCCAATGGAAAAATACCATATAGACCTAAAAGGACCATTAAGACATACATTTTTGCATATTTCAATGAGAATAGGAAGGGTAGGGATGAAGAAGAGCAATATTTCAATTTGATTTAGACCAATAAAAATATGTGTGCCCTCTAGCCTTCTCACCTTGATGAAGAAGCTTTAAATGCATAGGTCTTATAAGAATAATAAGTTATCATTGCAATGTTTTTTATTCTAGTGTGTAGGCTAAAATATCTCAGGGTTGGCCCTTTTCCTATCCTCATCTTGAATGTTGATCTGAAATGTTTAGATAAAATAATGGCATATAGTATTCCAAAAGCCTACAATCTAAATTTAATTAATGTTATCAAATACCAAGGCATATTGTTCTACATGTTTATTTATGACTTGCCACCACATATAATTATTTTTAATCCATTGTTAAAATAATTTATCTTTGAATTTTATACTTCCATTATTGTTTTAGTAATAATTTGTCCAAGATCAAGCTAGAGAAGAGCTATGTGGCAACCTGAGTAGATACCAAAAAATAGATTTATTTAGATGTTAAAAAAATAACAAATCAAATTCACTGTTATATCTATCTAACATATGTGTCATAGACAATTCAATTTTTTATTCAATACTATGATATAATCAAATTCACATGTTCAAAATGATGCTACATGACTATATCTTTCATTGATGCTTTATTTTGAGATAAGTGACTTATAATCTATGTCACTCATCTCAAATGGGGGGCATCACAATGGGCTTGTCTTGAAAATTCAAGCCTCATGAGCAAGAAATTTTATATTTATGGTGATATATAGTTACATAAATACAACATGATTTAGATTATGGGGGCATATGACATGCATATGCACTCATTCTATACTTAAAAGTTTCAAGTTACAAGTTTCAAATAGTTATAGTTATAAGTTTTAAAAACTATTACAAGTTCAATTACAATTAAATATCAAGATAGTGCAGTACAAGGGGAATGATATTCATTCATTGTTATGAAATTAACCTATAGCGTGTTTATGAATATGTGTGGCTAATTTGTAGCTTACATACCTTTCATATTATCTTTTTGTATTTCTCTATGTTATTAATAAGGTTGGCCTATGGAATAACCATGGCTAAGTAGAGTATATATAGGAAGTAGTGGTTAGTATTTCATCATCATATTATGAATTATGATCTTATTGCATTATTTTGATGGTTGCCCCCTCGAAGTGGCTAGGTCATATTTATTAAGTATTCTACTCTTTCATCAATTAGTATTATGTCTACTTATTTTGTTTTTCATTTTGAAATATATTATTCCATTATTGAGAAACATATAATTAATTTCATTATAAGTGGTATCAAAGTGTCAATTAGGGAAAAAATTTATGGCATTACTTTTTAGATCTAGGGTTATGACTATCAGGAGAGTTGAAAGATTAAAAAAACTTAACTTACAATCAAGGAAGAATTTATTTTTTTCATCACCATAGTATTGTTCAAAGTTTTTTTTTTAATTTTAAAAAAGTATGTAATTTTATTTTCACCCTTGTGTAAACTAGGAGTCATTGGATTCATCTTGGTGAGATGATTGCAACAGTATAATTATCTATACATTTTTTTTGAGACCCAAACCCTCAATCTTAAGGTTGGTGCATGACTGATCCTAACACTCGTGACTGTGATAAGGGGAAAGACACTCCAAAACTCCTCACAAGGATGACATGGAGTTGAGATCTTCAAATCCTTCACTTTTTTAGTTAGTTCCCCAACTTCAGTCAAATATTCAAATCATGGTGAATTAATATGCTCTTGACGTAGTAAAAGGTGACATCACTGGGGTAAAAGGGGACATCAATGTTATGAATAATCAGTTGAAAACTATCAGTGGATAGTTGACCACTCTTACAACTCAACTTTTGTAACATAATCCTCAACTAATCCATTTAGGTTCTCCCTATATATACATAATATTAATGGGGTAGATTAAATAATAATATTTGGCAGAAGCTAATTGACTCAATGGGCCACTTCACTTAGATTGAGACTGGGAATTAATCGTGTGACAGAGAAGGATGAGTTTGTACAGGGGTCCATTCATTCTTATATTTTATTTAGATGATGTAGGTTGCATGGTTTGTACATTTCACATTAAATGTTAGGTTGAATCATTAAGGAACATGGCATGGGATTATAAATATCTATGTGCATGTAGAAGCTTGCTAGAGTTCTGTCTACAATCCCTCTTTGGGAAATTGATCTAAGAAAAGTTCAAGATTTTGTTTTTTGAACTAGCATCAAGAAACAAAAACTTAAAATAATTTACAATATCTCTTCCAAAGGTTGTCTTCATACTAGCATTCAGTTTTCTGAATTATATGTCTCAATAATATGAATTTACAAAGAATCATATATATACACACCTATGCAAGTCTATTTGTCCAATACTTATCCATACATTTTTTCTTTGTGTAGTCATAAATTGGGATTGTGAGAAATGCAAATTCTTTGATGATGATGTACATTTTGCATCCCTATTTAGTTTTTATTATTATGATTCCTTGGAATAAAGTATAGATGTGTCAAAATGTATTGAGAAATAGACACATGATTTTCAAGAAACAATTTTTATAGAATATATCCCAACAGATCATGCATCAAGGCATTAAATTATCTAAATTGAAAATTAAAAACAAAACATAAATGTTTTTGGTGCTAGTGGCATTTATCAATATTCTATTGCCCTACAGATCATGCATCAAGGCAATAAATTGTCTAAACTGAAAGTTAGAAACAAAGCATAAATGTTTTTGGTGCTAGTGGCATTTATCAATATTATTTTTGAGTCAATTAATTATGAAACTAAATATAGATGGATTTTTTCCCTCTAATGTTAGCTAGCTATTCTATTTCTCATAATTGGGTCAAAGGATGAGTACTTCCACTATTTAAATGCCCTATGTTTCCCTTTGACTTTGTTGGACTTATCAATATTTCTCTCTTATTGATTTAAATTATTTGATTCTAATCAATTTTACAAATTATCCTGGGTATAATTTGAGGATAATATATTTACTTTATGCACATTTCTCGAAGGTGTTTCCACTCTACCTCATTGAAGGATCACCAAATCTCTCTAGGGTATTTTGAGATAGGTGACATGATGTATTAAAATTATTAATAATTTGATATATGTAGTGTAGATACTACAATTTATTCTAATTTTCAATGATGTAGTTTTTGCTTTTTGGATAAATGTTCAATGGTCAAATTCTATGCATTTTTTTTTCAAGTCTAGAAAGGATACCAACATGTTGCCTTATGGTCACACAATTCATAGGGATCGCTTAATAGAGATGCAAAAACATCAGCAATAGTTTCCTTTTAGAGCCTCAAAATATTTTGAATTGAGAATTTTATATGTTTTAGTGAAGTTTGTTGTGTAATATATGATGCCTTTTATGAATCACATTTTATTTATTTACAAATGACGTTGCATTGGAATAGGTTTCAAATTACACAAGGAGTTGGATTAGCTTATATTCTATTTCAAATGAATTTCCATCTAATGTCTTTTATGAATCACACTTGTTTTAAGTACCCTTCAAAAGATATTGCATAAAACTATGGGTCAAACTACATTGGTAGCTGGATTGGCTTGTATTTTATTTCAAATGCATTTCCATCTAACATATATTTATAACTGCAGATATGCATGCCTAATGTGCTCCTCCAAATCTTCTATGACATGATTATAGTGTGCCAAAAAAATTGATCAAGAGGTAGGTATTTCATTATTATAAAACATGTATTATTATATATGGAACATATTGAAGTCTAGTTAGTGAAAAAAATTATGTAAAATATGATTTTGCATAGTGTCTATCAATTTTGATTTAACAAAACTTGGAAATTGGGGTATTGGATTATGGCAATTGCTCTGGTAATTTTTTTGCCTTCACTTTTCATTATTTAATTTTTTATATAGGTTGTTACAATTCTTATGCTTTAAATTTACCAAAACAAAATGGTAAGATGTCTGATGTTCATGTAGTGTGATCTAGAAGTAGATTTTTAAGCGTACATGCAATATACTTTGAAAGGGTTATAGTTTACAAGGAACAATGTTCAAGAGATTGTATTGTAAATGCTTAATAGAGTCTACATACATCAATGAACTTGTTTTTGTTAGTAGATACCTAACTTGATGCACTTTAATTTGTCTGCTAGGCCATTGTATTTACTCTATTTGCCTAAATCTTGATCTCGTATTTTGATTTTTCATACTAAGAATAATCTATTGAATGCAATTTTTTTTGTATTCTTTATTTTACACAGTTTGGACTTAAATTAATGTCATAACTTCCACTTGATTTTGTCTTTTATGTCAACACCTGGATATTGCATTTAATCAACAAAATAAAGGGTGCAAAATAATGTAGGATCATATTATTATATGGATGATTAAAGATTCTTTCTAGATATTGGATAATTTTATCCATTGTAAGCCATCAACATCAACATAAAGACTTTACAACTCGTAGTTACATGCATTTCATTCATGTACCTACTTAGTAAAAAATTGTATCAAGAGCTTATGTGATTGTAACAATTGAATTATATCAAGGGCTTATGTGACTTAAAAAATTATGGAGATTTGTACTTGTGAAGGTGTTGCACTAAATTGGTACCATCAAGCTAACTAATATTTTTTTATTTCATGATTTAATTGTAATCGGAAGACTGGTTATAGAATAGACACTTTTGTAGAGGTGGATAGGTCTCATTTTGAAATTTCAATTGAATTTTCATCTCATACTTACAAAAGAATGTATAATAAAAATAATAATTTATTTATAATTAAGATCTTAACATTTAATTTATTTAATTTATCATTACCTTCCTCGACAAGATACTAATACTACTCACCTTTGTTATTATATTGATTTAAGAAGAGAATTAATTTTCAAGATTCTATGTTTTCATACTTTATACAAGTTTTTGAAATGATGTGGAATAGTTATGGAACTACATTTTATAATTAATAACCCTGATCAAAGTATGGAATAAAAACATCTTTGACTCAACGATTTCTTCTTCCTTCCACAAGGACTTGGCACTAGCACCCTTGTTATTTATAAATTTATTCTTGTTAATTTATGTCTAATCTGTATTTAGTATATCATTATTGTTGTTATTGTAAATATGAAGAGTTTTTTATTTCCTACTCTCATTTCCTTTCACCACCATTGTCCAACGCACCTTAAAATATTTCACTACTTTCATGTTTTGTATGGCCTTGCCCTTTCCCAACACTTCACTATTTCTCAATCTCATAGTGGAAAAAAAACATCTCTATGTAACATAGCTCATTGCCACATTTTATGAAGGAATACACCACCTCATTTTCTACTATCACCTCTACCAAAAAAATCAAATTATTATTTCTTAATGCTTTGTGCACAAAATTTGAGATGTGATTAACAATCATGGGTTTCAACTGATATACATGGTTCATTTTAAGAGGCCCTACTAGAAAACCTATTAGAAATATATGGAGAATCTAAGAAAATGTGATTCTTGGGCATAGAAAATTATCTGAGGGTGATGGCGAATGGTTGAATCGAACAGTTGAACTGAATGATTGAACCAAAAGATTAAACTTGATGCCTGAGATAAATGTTGTGGGTGAATGCACAGAGCTAAATGGTTGAGTCTAATGGTTAAGACAAATTATCAAGAAGAATAGGCTAACCAAATGGGTGAGTTGAATGGCTGAGCCAAATGGCTAGATTGAATGATTGAGTCAAACAGTTGAACCGAATGGCTGGATTGAAAGTCTGAGTCAAATGATTGGACCGAACAGCTAAGCCAAATAATTGGGCCAAGAAATTGAGTTGAATGGCTGAGCTGAATGGTTAAGTTGAATGACTTATTTGAATGGTTCTGTCAGATAATAGGGCCGAATGGTTTGACCGATTGACACACTGGTGAGTGAACTGTGCATTTGGTTTACTATTTGATTGCCTGATCACCTCCCATGCTCAATAAATACATGAATCTACCCTTATTTATAACATTTTATAGAACTAGATTCTCATTTCCTTGGAGAAAAAATCATTTTGCAGCCATGAAAATAAAATTTGTCATCAAAAACTTACTATGCTTAGATATTTTGAAGCTCGTATAACAACCAGATGCATACCATGATTGGGTTTAAGAATGTAGCTTTAGTGGCCTTCTTTACATATCGTAATATAACATCGACACTAGACTTTTAAAAATACTCATGTATTCATATGACCCAAACAAGAAGATCTTCACCCTACAAGTCGATTGTAGAATGATTTAATTTAGTACTTCACCACAACATATTCACAATCTCACAGGTCTTTCATTTTACAATGTAACCTCTGTGAGTTTCAAATCACTATTGTGAGATGAAGACAAAAATTTCTTGGCCAAAAATTTTGATTTGCACATCAAGAAAATCGGTATGTATTTATAAATTTGTGTGTATATTCAAAATTCAATTTTCAACATTTGTGATCTAAAGACTAAAATCCTCTTTTTGTATTTCATTTTAGATAGTTAGAAGAGGGGCATCCATGTCGAAGATGTTAATCACCCTTTTTAAAAAGTAATGGTTCAATTTTTCCAAGCCAGAATAATATTCAAGGAAGAGCCATAGATATTCCATATTGGGCACTATTTTACATTGTTTGTACTATTTTCAAATATAAATTTGATTGGTACTCTTTTATTTCCTCCAAAATAAGGATTGAATTAAATTATGCTGCTACCAATCTTAATTCCACTATTCTTATTCCAATTTTATTCTGACATTATACTATGAGGCCTTTTTTGACCTCCAAAAAACATAGGGTCCAACTGTGTTAGATCTGAAAATGATGAAAAACTCTTTGTCTATGGATGAATAGGAGGTTAGTTAATTTGTTCATTTGTTGATCTATATTTTAGGGTTTAATATTTGTGTGTTTTTTAAATGGTTACCAAGGTAAATATTAGTAATTATTTGATGTTTGTTTTTTACAATTGACATGTATGAATGCATGCCTCAAAAAAATAATCTACCTCAAAAGTACATCGTGCAACTATGATTGAAGAATCTATAGATTTAGATTCTAAAGAATCATCCAAGCAATCTTATCGACTTGTGAAACATCCACGAGTTTCTTCAATGTCCTCTCCATGTGTAGGTTTGCTATTTAAATTTTTCAAATCAGATTTTAATTTTTCAAACTCAAATGCATTATTTTAGTTATTTTTTTATTCTTGCATTTCACTCGAGAGTAATTTATATGGTGGAACAACCCCACCACAACAAACAATAACATCTACTATCCCTTCTCAACCCTCTATGGAAGGTATTTTACATTGCATATTTTATTTTTTTATGTTTTTTGGATTTTGATTATTATTTTTTAGACTGAATGTTTGGATAATGTACTAGATCAAAACACCCCTATGGCTTTCACTCGCAATACACCATGTATATTGGAGGATATACTATCTCTAAATACAAGTACTAAACTTTTAATTTAAATTTTGCATATAGCTTTGTTTTTTCAATTTATATATTTTTTAAAATTAATTACATTTTACAAGCTATCCTCTATGTGTGAGGAAGATTAGGCCACTACCTTTGTTGAGTTGTGGAGCTAAAAGCTTCACCAGATGAGCAAATGCAAGGTTGCTAGAGTTACACAGTCGCTGACATCAGTCATGATCAATCGACATCGGTCAAGAGTCGACCAGAGGCTACCAACGTCGGTTAAGTATCGGTCGACATCGGTCATATGCAGACAGACAAGGACCGACGTCGGTCACCTGTGCATTCTACAATTCTATTTTTGAGGCAGAACAGATTGTTTACATGAAAATATTAATTGTTAGTATTGAGTTTGCATTTCTATTTTTGGTAGGATAGATTTGAACCTTTGATTAAGAGGTATATCTAACGATGGAGAATGCATAGCTCATGAATCCTAGTATTATATAATAGAGTTATTTTTGTATAGCTTATTGTACAAGACATTTTGTAAATGTGAATCAATCTAAGTTTTGGAGTTGGTTTTAATTGAGAGAGAAAACTCTTGAGGGAAATAGATCTATACATCTAAGAGGTGTGAGAAGAAAGAGAGATTTCTTCATTGTATTTCCTTCTAGAAGAGTTTAATACAAATTTTTGGGTTGTTTCTTGTATCTCATGTTCTTTTTTGTTTCTGATTCTAGTTACTTATTATTTCTAGTTTAATTTCATGTTTAGTTGCTTACACAAAAGTAATCAATTGTGCTAATAGATCCTAACCAGTGGTATCAGAGCATTGGGTTCACTAACAGGTTGTATCAGATTGAGTTAGTGTTTGTTGATTACAGGTCACTCACAGGGTTTTTTGATTGAGTGGGAGTAAAGCAATGGCAGAAGAAAGTAAACTAAGAATGGAGAAGTTTAATGGCAAGAATTATCAATTATAAAGGATGCAGATAGAAGATTATCTGTATCAAAAAGATTTGTACTTACTGTTAGGTGGGATTTCAAAGAAGCCCACAGAAATGCAAGATGAAGAATGGAATGTTCTTGAAAGAAAGGCTCTTGGATCTATAAGATTGAGTCTGGCATCTTCTGTAATTTTTAATTTATCACAGGCAAAGACAATGGTAGAGTTAATGGATACTTTAGCAAATTTATATGAAAAGCCCTCAACTTCAAATAAGGTATATCTTATGAAGCAATTATTTAATTTGCAAATGCAAGAAGGTGGATCTGTATCTAATCATCTTAATGATTTCCATGGAATTGTAAATCAGTTAAATTCAGTCAAAATAGTTTTTTATGATGAAATGAAGGCTCTCTTAATCTTATGCTCTTTACTTGAAAGTTGGCATAGTTTGGTAATGGCAGTTAGTAATACTGCATCTGCTTCAAATATCTTGAAAATAGATGATGTTGTTAGTGTAATCTTGAATGAAGAAATTCGTAGAAAAAGCACAGAGAAACCATCAGGTAATGCTTTAAGTTTTGAAAGTAGGGGAAGGCAAAGAGAGAAGGGCAAGCAAAGGAGATCAAGGTCAAAGTCAAAGATGAGTAATAGATCTAAATCCATAAATGGCAGAAATATAATCTGCTATAATTGTGGAAAGAAAGGGCATGCAAAGAAAGATTGCTAGTTGAAAGTTAAAGAAGAAAATCAACATGAAGGTAAAGAAGAAGCAAAAGTTACAGGTATTGTTGCACAGGATGCTCTTATATTTTCTTTGGATAATAAAATAGAATCTTGAGTTTTAGATTCTGGTGCATCTTTCCATGCAACCCAAAATAGAGAATTTTTCAATGATTATGTCCATGGAGATTTTGGAATAGTCTATTTAGGGGATGATGAGCCTTGTAAAATTGTTGGCAAAGGAAAAGTGCAGCTGAAATTGCAGAATGGCAACACATGGGTGTTGAAGGATGTCATGCATGTTCCCATCCTGAAGAGGAATTTAATTTTTATAGGAAAGTTGGGGGATGAGGGTTGCACAGTAACTCTCACAATAGAATCTTGAAAAGTTTCCAAGGATGCACTTGTAATAGCTGGAGGTAAGAGAGTAGGTACTCTTTATTTATCTACTTGTATCACTGATCATTCTCCTTCTGTATTATCTATTTCAGATGTAGATGCAAAGTTGTGGCACTGTAGGCTTGGCCACATGAGTGAGAAGGGAATGATTGTTCTTAAGTCAAAAGGTAAGATTTCAGATTTGAAATGCATAGATCTAGATTTATGTGAGCACCATATTTATGAGAAATAGAAGAGAGTGAGATTTCTCAAAACTGGGTCAACAAAGATGAAGCACAAGTTGGAGCTTGTTCGCACAGACGTGTAGGGACCATCTCACGTAGCTTTTATTGGAGGATCACAATATTATGTTTCTTTCATTGATGATGCTACAAGAAAGGTATGGGTTTATTGCATAAGGAAGAAATCTGATGTTTTTGACACATTTAAGAAATGGAAAGCTTTGGTTGAGAATGAAACAAGTTTGAGATTGAAGTGCCTTAGATCTGGCAATGGTGGTGAGTACTATAGCTATAAATTCAATAGTTACTGTTCTATAAATGGAATACGCAGACAAAGGACGGTTCCAAGGACACCTTAGCAAAATGGAGTTACTAAAAGAATGAATATAACAATAATGGAGCGTGCACAGAGTATGAGGTTGCATGTTGGTTTACCCTTACAGTTTTGGTCAGAAGCTATAGATACTGTAGTTTACTTGATTAACAGAGGACCCTCTACTACACTGGATGGTGGAATTCCAGAAGAGGCATGGATAGGTAAAAAGGTAGATCTTTCATTTCTCAGAGTTTTTAGTTCTGAAGCTTTTGTGCACATTGATAAAGAAAATAGAAAGAAGTTGGATGCTAAATCTATGCGGTGCACTTTTATTGGTTATGGCTCTGGAGATTTTGGATTCTGGTTGTGAATTTAGGAACTAACAAAATTATTAGAATACGTGATGTTGTTTTCAATGAGAAGGTGATGTACAGTGATCAGCTCAAGAAGCTAAATAATTTTGAGCAGGGCAATGTTGATTTAGATGAGGTGATGATCTAAAATGAGCTCACAAGTACAAATAATCACACACTAGAAAACATAGACACTGACATCAGTCAGGTAGGAACCGACATCAGTCAAGAAGGAACTGACGTTGGTCAGTCTAACTAACATCGATCAGACAGGAACTGATGTTGGTCATGTGGAACTGACGTCGGTCAGGTACAGACCAAGAGATGACCGAGATCGGTCACTGACAGAAAGGAATTTGGGCAGACAGCAAGCTGTGATTGAGTCTCAAACACCCATGAGGAGGTCAGAAAGGGTAAGTAAACCTTGGATTCAATATTCCCCTTCTTTATTCTACTTATTGCTCACTGATGGTGGAGAATCAAAAAGTTTTGATGAGGCAATGCAGGTGGAAACCAGGAAATAGTAGGAGCTTGGCATGAATGAGGAAATTGATTCCTTAAAAGAGAACCAAATGTGGGATTTGGTTGAGTTTTCAGCTGGAAAGAAAGCACTAAAAAACAAATGGGTTTACAGGGTAAAGGAAGGAGAGAATGGACAAATGAGACATAAGGCTAGGTTGGTAGTAAAGGGATTTGCACAAAAACCAGGTATTGATTTTGGTGAAATTTTTTCTCCTGTAGTAAAGATGACTTCTATTCATACTGTATTGTCTTTAGTTGCTATTAAGGATTTGTATCTTGAGCAGCTTGATGTTAAGACAACATTTTTTCATGGAGATTTGGATGAAGAAATATATATGGATCAGCCAGAAGGATTTGAGGTCAAAAGAAAGGAGAAACTTGTGTGCAGGTTGAAGAAAAGCTTATATGATCTTAAGCAAGCTCCTAGACAATGGTATTTGAGGTTTGACAGGTTTATGACAGAGCATGGCTTTAGTAGATGTCAATCTAACTATTGTGTTTATTTTAAAAGATTGGATAATGGTAGTTATATTATCTTGTTACTGTATGTAGATGATATGCTTGTTGCAAGTTCACACATGTAGGATATTAATGAGCTTAAGGTAAAATTAGCTCACACATTTGCCATGAAGGATTTAGGAGCAGCAAAGAAATTCCTTGGCATGAGTATTAAGAGAGACAAGAAAAATCATAGTTTGATTTTGTCTCAAGAGGATTATGTGAACAAGGTGTTGAAGAGGTTCAATATGCAGGATGCAAAACTGGTAAGCACACATATGGCTGGACACTTCAAGTTGAGCAAAGAATAGTGTCCTAAATCACATGATGAGGTTGAGTACATGAGTAATGTTCCATATGCTTCATCATTTGGAAGCTTAATGTATGTAATGATATGTACTAGACCTGATATTGCCCAAGCAGTGGGAGTTGTCAGCAAGTTTATGGCCAATCCAGGGAAGGATCACTAGAAAGCAGTTTAGTGGATTCTCATATTTTTGAGAGGGACCAGCAGTAAGCATTTATGCTATGGAAGGTCAAACACTTTTCTACATGGGTATGTAGATTCAGATATGGTAGGTGATTTGGATGGCAGGAGAAGTACCATAGGATATGTATTCACTGTTTGTGAAATGGCAGTTAGCTAGATTTCAAAGTTGTAGAAGGTTGTTGCCTTGTCTACTACAGAGGCAGAATACATTGTAGTCACAGAGGCTAGCAAAGAAATGATTTAGATGACTCAGTTCATGGAAGAGTTGGGAAAGGAGCAAAAGAGTTGCAGATTATACAGTGATAGTCAAAGTGTAATTCATTTGGCAAAGAATTTAGCCTTTCATTCAAGAACCAAATATATACAGCTTAGGTACCACTTCATTGGATAGGTATTGGAGGATGGTGAGTTAAAGCTGGAAAAAATTCATACAGATAAGAACCCTGCTGATATGTTAACAAAGCTGGTAACAAAGGAGAAGTTGAATCTTCATTCAACTTTTATTGGTCTTCAATATTGAGCTTGAAGATGGAGAAGCTAGATGATGTTGCTGTAAAGGTACAGGTCCAGCTGTTTATCTCCAAGTGAGAGATTGTTGAGTTGTGGAGCTAAAAGATTCACTAGATGAGCAAATGCAAGGTTGCTGGAGTTACACAGTCATTGACATCGGTCAGGATCGACCGACATCAGTCAAGAGTCAACCAAAGGATGCCGACGTCGGTTAAGTATCAGCTGACGTTGGTCATATGCAGACAGATAGGGACCGACGTCGGTCACCTGTGCATTCCAAAATTCTATTTTTGAGGTAAAATAGATTGTTTGCATGAAAAGATTAACTATTAGTATTGAGTCTGTGTTCTATTTTTGGCAGGATAGATTTAAACCTTTGATTAAGAGGTATATCTAACGGTGGAGAATGCATAGCTCATGAATCCTAGTATTATATAATAGGGTTATTTTTCATAACTTATTATACAAGACATTTTGTAAATGTGAATCAATCCAAGTGTTGCAGTTGGTTGTAATTGAGAGAGAAAACTCTTGAGGGAAAGAGATCTGTACATCTGAGAGGTGTGAGAAGAAAGAGAGATTTCTTCATTGTATTTCTTTCTGGAAGAGTTTAACACAAGTTTTTGGGTTGTTTCTTGTATCTCATGTTCTTTGTTGTTTCTAATTCTAGTTACTTATTATTTCTAGTTTAATTCTGTGTTTAGTTGCTTACACAAAAGTAATCAATTGTGTTGATAGATCCTAACAAGTGGTATCAGAGCATTGGGTTCACTAACAGGTTGTATCAGATTGAGTTAGTGTTTGTTGATTACAGGTCACTCACAGGGGTTTCTGATTGAGTGGTAGTAAAGCAATGGCAGAAGAAAGTAAACTAAGAATGGAGAAGTTTAATGGCAAGAATTATCAATTATGGAAGATACAGATAGAAGATTATCTATATCAGAAAGATCTGTACTTACTGTTAGGTGGGGTTTCAAAAAAGCCCAAAAAAATGCAAGATGAAGAATGGAATGTTCTTGATAGAAAGGCTCTTGGATCTATAAGATTGAGTTTGGCATCTTCTGTGATTTCCAATTTATCACAGACAAAGACAACGGTAGAGTTAATGGATACTTTAGCAAATTTATATGAAAATCCCTCAGCTTCAAATAAGGTATATCTTATGAAGCAATTATTTAATTTGCAAATGCAAGAAGGTGGATCTATATCTAATCATCTTAATGATTTCCATGGAATTGTAAATCAGTTAAATTCAGTCAAAATAGTTTTTGATGATGAAATTAAGGATCTCTTAATCTTATGCTCTTTACCTGAAAGTTGGAATAGTTTGGTAATGGCAGTTAGTAATATTACAGCTGCTTCAAATATCTTGAAAGTAGATGATGTTGTTAGTGTAATATTGAATGAAAAAATTTGTAGGAAAAGCACAGAAGAAACATCAGGTAATGCTTTAAGTTTTGAAAGTAGGGGAAGGCAAAAAGAGAAGGGAAAGCAAAGGAGATCAAGGTCAAATTCAAAGATGAGTAATAGATCCAAATCCAAAAATGGCAGAAATATAATCTACTAGAATTGTGGAAAGAAAGGGCATGCAAAGAAAGATTGTTGGTTGAAAGTTAAAGAAGAAAATCAGCATGAAGGTAAAGAAGAAGCAAAAGTTGTAGGTATTGTTGCACAGGATGCTCTTATATTTTCTTTGGATAATAAAATAGAATCTTGGGTTTTAGATTCTAGTGCCTCTTTCCATGCAACCCCAAATAGAAAATTTTTCAATGATTATGTCCATGGAGATTTTGGAATAGTCTATTTAGGGGATGATGAGCCTTGTAAAATTGTTGGCAAAGGAAAAGTGCAGCTGCAATTGTAGAATGGCAACACATGGGTGTTGAAGGATGTCATGCATGTTCCCATCCTGAAGAGGAATCTAATTTATGTAGAAAAGTTAGGGGATGAGGGTTGCACAGTAACTCTCACAGTAGAATCTTGGAAAGTTTCCAAGGGTACACTTGTAATAGCTAGAGGTAAGAGAGTAGGTACTCTTTATTTATCTACTTGTATCACTGATCATTCTCCTTCTGTATTATCTACTTCAGATGTAGATGCAAAGTTGTGGCACTGTAGGCTTGGCCACATGAGTGAGAAGGGAATGACTATTCTTAAGTCAAAAGGTAAGCTTTCAGATTTGAAATGCATAGATCTAGATTTCTGTGAGCACTGTATTTTTGGGAAATAGAAGAGAGTGAGATTTCTCAAAACTGTGTCAACAAAGAAGAAGCACAAGTTAGAGCTTGTTCACACAGACGTGTGGGGACCAGCTCAGGTAGCTTCTATTGGAGGATCACAGTATTATATTTTTTTCATTGATGATGCTACAAGAAAGGTATGGGTTTATTGCATAAGGAAAAAATCTGATGTTTTTGACACATTTAAGAAATGGAAAGCTTTGGTTGAGAATGAAACAGGTTTGAGATTGAAGTGCCTTAGATCCAACAATGGTGGTGAGTACTACAGCTATAAATTCAACAGTTACTATTTTATGAATGGAATACACAGGCAAAAGATGGTTCCAAGGACACCTCAGCAAAATGGAGTTGCTGAAAGGATGAATAGAACAATAATGGAGTGTGCACGGAGTATGAGGTTGCATGCTGATTTGCCCTTATAGTTTTGGGCAGAAGCTGTAGATATTGTAGTTTACCTGATTAATAGAGGACCCTCTACTACACTAGATGGTGGAATTCTAAAAGAGGCGTGGACAGGTAAAAAGGTAGATCTTTCATTTCTTAGAGTTTTTAGTTCTGAAGCTTTTGTGCACATTGATAAAGAAAATATAAAGAAGCTAGATGCTAAATCTATGCGGTGCACTTTTAATGGTTATGGCTCTGGAGATTTTGGATTTTGGTTGTGGAATTTAGGAACTAACAAAATTATTAGAAGCCATGATGTTGTTTTCAATGAGAAGGTGATGTATAGTGATCAGATTAAGAGGCTAAATAATTCTAAGTAGGGCAATGTTGATTTGGACAAGGTGATGATCCAAAATGAGCTCACTGGTACAAATAATCACACACTAGAAAACACAGACACGGACGTCGATCAAGAAGGAACCGACATCGATCAAGAAGGAATCGACATCGGTCAGTCTGTAACTGATGTCAGTCAGACAGGAATTGACGTCGGTCATGTGGAACTGACATCGGTCAGGTACAGAACAAGAGATGATCGAGATCGGTCACTGACAAAAATGAATTTGGACAAACAGCAAGCTGTGAATGAGTCTCAAACGCCCATGAGGAGGTCAAAAAGGGTAAGTAAACCTCTGATTTGATATTCCCCTTCTTTATTCTACTTATTGCTCACTGATGGTGGAGAACTAGAAAGTTTTGATGAGGCAATGCATGTGAAAACCAGGAAACAGTGGGAGCTTGGCATGAATGAGAAAATTAATTCCTTAAAAGAGAACCAAATGTGGGATTTAGTTGAGTTGCCAGCTAGAATGAAAGCACTAAAAAACAAATGGGTTTACAGGGTAAAGGAAGGAGAGAATGGACAAATGAGACATAAGGCCAAGTTGGTGGTAAAGGGATTTGCACAGAAACCAGGTATTGATTTTGGTGAAATTTTTTCTCTTATAGTAAAGATGACTTCTATTCGGACTATATTGTCTTTAGTTGCTATTGAGGATTTGCATCTTGAGCAGCTTGATGTTAAGATAGCAATTCTTCATGGAGATTTGGATGAAGAAATATATATGAATCAGTCGAAAGGATTTGAGATCAAAGGAAAGGAGAAACTTGTGTGCAGGTTGAAGAAAATCTTATATGGTCTTAAGCAAGCTCCTAGACAATGGTATTTGAGGTTTGACAGGTTTATGACAGAGCATGGCTTTAGTAGATGTCAATCTGACTATTGTGTTTATTTTAAAAGATTGGATAATGGTAGTTATATTATCCTGTTACTGTATGTAGATGTTATGCTTGTTGCAGGTTCACACATGTAGGATATTAATGAGCTTAAGGTAAAATTAGCTCACACATTTGCAATGAAAGATTTAGGAGAAGCAAAGAAAATCCTTGGCATGAGTATTAAGAGAGACATGAAAAATCACAGTTTGATTTTGTCTCAAGAGGATTATGTGAACAAGGTGTTGAAGAGGTTCAATATGTAGGATGCAAAACTGGTAAGCACACCTATGGCTAGACACTTCAAGTTGAGCAAAGAATAATGTCCTAAATCACATGATGAGGTTGAGTACATGAGTAAAGTTCCATATGCTTTAGTAGTTGGAAGCTTAATGTATGTAATGGTATGTACTAGACCTGATATTGCTCAAGTAGTGGGAGTTGTCAGCAAGTTTATGGCCAATCTAAGAAAAAAGCACTGGAAAGCAGTTCAATGGATTCTCAGATATCTAAGAGGGACTAGCAGTAGGCATTTATGCTATGGAGGGTCAAACACTTTTCTACATGGGTATGTAGATTCAGATATGGCAGGTGATTTGGATGGCAAGAGAAGCACCACAGGATATGTATTCACTGTTGGTGAAACGACAGTTAGCTGGATTTCAAAGTTGCAAAAGGTTGTTGCCTTGTCTACTACAGAGGTAGAATACATTATAGTCACAGAGGCTAGCAAAGAAATGATTTGGATGACTCGGTTCGTGGAAGAGTTGGGAAAGGAGAAAAAGAGTTGCAGATTATACAGTGATAGTCAAAGTGCAATTTATTTGGTAAAAAAATCAGCCTTTCATTCAAGAACCAAATATATACAGCTTAGTTACCACTTCATTAGACAGGTATTGGAGGATGGTGAGTTGAAGCTGGAAAAGATTCATACAGATAAGAACCTTGTTGATATGTTAACAAAGCCGGTAACAAAGGAGAAGTTGAATCTTCATTCAACTTTTATTGGTCTTCAAGATTGAGCTTGAAGATGAAGAAGCTAGAGGATGTTGTTGTACGGGTACAGGTGCAACTGTTTATCTCCAAGTGGGAGATTGTTGAGTTGTGAAGCTAAAAGCTTCACCAGATGAGCAAATGCAAGGTTGTTGGAGTTACACAGTCACCGACATCAGTCAGGATCGACTAACATCAGTCAGGATTCAACCAGAGGCTGTTGACATCGGTTAAGTATCGGCTGACGTCGGTCATATGCAGATAGACAGGGACTGACATCGATCACCTATGCATTCCAAAATTCTATTTTTGAGGCAGAATAGATTGTTTGCATGAAAAGATTAACTGTTAGTATTGAGTCTGCGTTTCTATTTTTGGCAGGACAGATTTGAACCTTTGATTAAGAGATATATCTAATGGTGGAGAATGCATAGCTCATGAATCCTAGTATTATATAATAGGGTTATTTTTTCATAGCTTATTGTACAAGACATTTTGTAAATATGAATCAATCCAAGTGTTGGAGTTGGTTGTAATTGAGAGAGAAAACTCTTGAGGGAAAGAGATCTGTACATCTGAGAGGTGTGAGAAGAAAGAGAGATTTCTTCATTGTATTTCCTTCTGGAAGAGTTTAATACAAGTTTTTGAGTTGTTTCTTGTATCTCATGTTCTTTGTTGTTTCTGATTCTAGTTACTTATTATTTCTAGTTTAATTCCGTGTTTAGTTGCTTACACAAAAGTAATCAATTATGTTGATAGATCCTAACAACCTTCACCTTTGAATGCATTTCATAGAAGGGGTAAGGCTCTTCCATTAACACCATCACAAAAAATAACAACACTACAAATATCAGGTTCACAGTTCTCCTCTTTCTTTATTGGAGGTTTATCGAGTGCATAGGGATTGACTTCTTTGCCAAAAATTAATCTTGATGATGAATATCAAAGGTTTGATAGTGTCATTGATGTTAGAACTACTTTCAATCCACATGATTTATCTAAGGAACAACACATATTCATGCGATTGCTTAGCAGGAACCTTCAAGCACTTCACCAGATAGTCCCACCCCAATAGAGAATATTGTAAAGTCTAATGATGCCCTTACATCTTTTCCATTGAACAATTTGGTGGCAAATAGTATTACTGCTAGTATTCAGGGAGTAATTGATGAACTAAAAAAATTATGTGTGTAAGAGATTCCAGCAAAGGCCCTGATAAAATAAATAAATGACCATTATCACAACGACTCGGAGTGAGAAAATTTATTTGCATTGGTGTAACAAGAACCCGCAAAGATTGATTCTTTGTTTGCCAAATCTAAATCTAGGTCAGTTACTATTGCTAATACTTACAATGATAATGTGTTAACTATCATGCTTAATAGGTTGGAGAATTTGAATGCAGAAGCCCATGTATATTTTAATAGATAGGTGAAATACATCAACCTTGTTGTGATTATGAATGCAGAGAAGGAAAAGCTTTGGTAATGTATATTCATTTTAATCAAATTTCATATCATTCTTAATTTTTGTTCACATTTAATTACATTACATTTTAAAATGCAGGCAAAATATGAGAACTTGAAAAAAGAGGCCGAGATCCTTAATGTCCATCTAAAAAATGTATGAAAATTTTTACAATCTATCATTTAATTCAAGGAGAAGTTTGTTCTATTGAATAAACAGAACAACACACTACAAAAAATCATTAAGGGGCAAGGACGGGATCCCGATGCCTTATTTAAGCAGAATATAGTTGTTGATCCAAGTCTACTTTCTGTAGATGCTGGAAAAGAGGATAGGGAAAATGTTAAATGTATTAATGTTGTAGTTATGGATTTTAAAAATGTAGGGGTATTGAAAGATAACAGTGGCATAGAGGATGTTGTGATTGAGAAAGTGGTTGTGAAAGAAGCTGAAAAAGTGGTTGACAAACTTGCTGAGTAATTGAGAATCTATTTAAAACTTTTATATATTTGAAAATAATGTTTTCTTTTAAAATAAAAATTGTGAATGACAATTTCAAATTTTTAGGTGTTGTGATCCATTTATTTATTTTTAATTACTAGATGAGCCATGGAGATTGTAATTTCAATTTTAATCTTATGATGTTGTAAACTTGAATGATGTTAGGCCCGCTTTTGATATTTCTGATGCACTTGTGAAACTCACATCTCAATATAAATGGATTAATGTCAACATATTACTTTAAAAAGTGTTCCACCTAACACAATGATAATATATTAATCTTGAGTAGTCATCACTTAGTAAGAAATATAGAAATGCATTTCAAAAAATGTGTAATAGTTATTTCATGTTATGATAAAAAATGTGTTGTTTTCTGTGGAAGATCTTTTCCTTTTTATAATTAGATTGTTTGTTGAGTAAATAATGCTTGAGATACATTTGAGGCCATTAAAAAACACATTCATGTGTGGTAGATGCCTATGTTGAAAACAGTATTGTGATAGTCAGTAATAATGAGGATTCATCAAAGTTGAAAATATGCATAATTGATTGTGATCATGAACTGTAGAATAGGATAATGGATTGTTTAATGTTATTAGGATGTGTAGATAGATAAGGTTATATTTTATTTGATCATTTTATTCTGAAAAGAATCAATTTTAAGGACTCTAAACATTTGGACAACTTTTTAAATATAGACTATCTACTCCGTAGGAGTAGATAGCCTACACTACCCTATAAGGAGGTACTATATATGCCCTATCTAGTACCTATGTAGGGCATATATAGTAGTATGTATAGAGTATATAGGAGTATATATGAATTATAAACTCATATATATATATATATATATATATATATATATATATATATATATATATATATATATATATATATATATATATATATATATCATGAAAGTGATTTCATTGTTACATAAAATATCTAAGGTTTAGGACTATGTTCATTCAATTACATAAATTTATAGAATTAAATTGAAATCTTAAGCCAAAAATGAAAAAGGAACAAGTAGTTTTCAAATTAAAATATAGAGTCACCAAATTAACTCTAATGTGAACTGTAAGGTATTGAAATTATATAGGGAGTTAAATAATAGATCATACAACAAGTATGAAAATTTTACATACTTTATAAAAGTCATAAATTGATAAAAATATAAGTTATGGCTAGGGTTATAAACTTGTACTTGTAAATTGATTTATTTCAGTCTTTGTTATATATTAGTTGACTGTAAGAATATAAAGACATAAATTATTTAGAAAATAAAGATCCACTATGTATTGTGACAAGATCAAAGAAAGTAGAAAATATCATAGTGCATCATTTTTTGACACTATAACTTTGTCTATACATATTATGCACTAGGTGTAAAAATATAGGCTTGTTTTCCCCTATCACAGAACTTGTTCTGATGTAAGAAAAAAATGTTTTTATAAAAAATATGTATCAAAGACATAAAGAACTATATTAGCCTATAGTGTTCCCCCTAACACAATGACAATATATTAATCTTTTACATTCAACACTTAGCAAAATACAAGTAAATGAATTTCAGAAAACATATAATAATTAGTGCATCTTTTGATAAACATGTGAAATTCAAATTAAAAAACTCTATTTTTAAAAGTATGGTAGTTGAAAGAATTCTCCACAACCTTGATCATCGGTAGTGACATTTGCATCCATCGTGTTAGTGTCATTATTTACATCCTCTTTATTTGTCACTATATTACTGACGTCTCTTCTTTCAGTTAGAGAACTCCATGTTACCATAGCTCTTTTATATGGAAACATATCCACTACATAATGGGAAACATATAATCTCAAACAGGTTTTTAAATTTCTATCCAATCTATTTTAAAGTTTTGACCTTATGAATGATAATGTACTGAATAATCTTTCATCTTTCACTGAGCCCAAAATCATTGTTTGAAAGAGCTCATATAATCAGAAATATTCACTTAGACTTTTCTACAGTATACTACTAGGATAAAAAAAATCACAGTATTATAATTGCCCCATTCTCTATTGGTTTACTTAGAAGACGATATCATTCAAACATTATAATGCCAAAATGGGTTGACTAGGATGTTAGTAAATCCTTTCCCAAAATACCTGTAATTTCTACTCCATCCACCTCTATAGATCTACAAAAATGCATTACAAGATAGTGCATGTATTTCTAAAATAAAATGTTAACCATCTTTTGACTGTTATTATTGTTCCAAAAAATGGGATTGACAACTTCCATTGCCTCCAACAAATCATCTATTTGAAAATGATCTCTGATCTCCGTAGATAAGTTTTGGGAAACTCTAGTTAGTTTCATATGGATTTTAGATAGAGTAGTGTCATACATAATACGTGTTATGGGTAGTTATTTGGATTCAACTTCCACAAGATCAAGTATTTTGTAGAAAGTTTGCATTGGAATCTCCTTTCCATTAACAATGACACAAACATGATCATTGATATTCAACTTCAAATAACTGTCAGGGTTCTGTAAATTGGTCAAACATTGCCAACTACTAAAAACAAGGTCTTGAAACATTTCATTCAAAGTGTATAGTATGTCAAGAGATTGACATACTCATTTTCTCAGCTATATGAAGTCCACAATATATATAGACCTCTCTTGAGCATGTTTCATTAAATAATTTATTTCCTTCAGCATTGGAAGAATTCCACATAAAGTCAATAGTGTTTCCAAATTTGTTAAATGGTACAAAAATATTTTGCCTTATCAATTTCTCTATAATATTTATACATGAAACTGCTAATGATGAATATTCTTTAAAAATTTAGCAAGCAGGTTCATACATAGAAATCCACCTTGTATCAGCATCTTTCAATAGTTTATTACCATCAATCACTCCTATTGTAAATTTTTGGAACTCTAAAATTGTTTTTGGACTTATTTACATATAAACATGTAGGTCACGAATGAGCTCTTCCACTTTGGCCACATTAACAAATTTACTAACCATTTTGTATGCAAGATCATCCTATAATCCATGTAGTGAATTGAAATCATATATGGGGTAACTATTATTTGTAGCCAAACACACAACCATTTCTATGCCCCTGCATAACTGATGCACCATCAACCTCGACACACACTAGCGTCATAGTTATTGCATAATCATCCATTCCATCTTTATCTTTCAAATTCGATACAACCAATTTGTGAAGATTTTTTGCATTATAATTTTTTACCATGTTATGAATTGCTAGCAAATGAGGTTTCCTTGAATAGGTCTAAAAAGCATACACATGAATGTAAGCCCAGGTTGTGTTGTCAATTGTTGTGACCTCATCGATAGACAATGAGATAAATAGTGATTTCTTAACACTTTCTTTTAACTATTCAATCTCAACCATTGCTAGACATTTTCTCTTTTTTCCAGCACTGTTATCTAACCAATGTGTTTGTGGAATATCCAGAAATCCATTATGTTGAAACAAAATCTTATAATCTAAAAAATCAAAAATAGGTCTACCTTTTTTTAGAATATGGTATATAGTATAGAATTGTATGTATTTCATCTTCATATAAAACTACCTGACTTTTCCAAAATTTTCTTCAATTTTTCCCCCTTTCTTCACAAGATGTTTTTGACATTTCTTACCATTTTCATGCTCCTGTACATATCTTACATGCATGTATTCTTCTGTAGTTTTTCATGTGTGTGTTCTTGTTATCACTCCATCTGGGTGCTTCACTATCTCATATACTTTTCCATAATGTTTCTCAATCGTGTCCAATTGCAATTGCATTCTATGTTCTTTTCCTAGTTTCCAACTACATATTATACATCTACATTCTTTTGGAGTATCATCAACATTTTCAGGCTCTACAGGTTCTATAAAAGAAAATTTTGTCGCTTAGTCCACCTTAAAAAACCTTCCAATTGTCCATCTACTTATCTTCCTTCGAGAAGATTTTTGAGTGGAGGTTTCAGTTGAACTTTGTGTTTGGTGAGATAGTTCAATCTCTTTTTCAACTTCAACGTCAATCATTTTCATCAAAAATCAAAGGAGTGTTTCGATTGATGGCATGTCATCATCAAAAAAATCTTTAAGAGATGATATGTTATTCTGGTTGATTCTATCTTGTGAGATAACAGTGGGGATTTTTGAATATAAAATTATTTTAATATTATTAAACAATTGAAGTCAAATTTATGACAAATTAAAAAAAAAAAATACCTAAATTTTGAGTGCATTATGATTGTGTGACTTTTTGGTTGGGTCTTTAAAATAAGATAATATAGATGATTTCCCTGATGATTGACCTATCTTTTTACCATTCCCACCAAATGCCATGATGGCCTAGGTTTTTTGGTTCTATCATTCGATACTATCATCTAATAGAAGGGTTTCACCTCTGGTTCACCAATATTCTCACTCAGAACTACCATTCAATTTTACCATTCGGCTATGTCACTTGACTTGTCATTCATCACTGGCTTCTAGATCTGTTATTCCTCTATGTCATCCGACGTTGTCGTTTGACACTATCATTCAGCTATGTTGTTCGGTTAGGTCGTTCGACTAGATCATTTGGTTATGTCATCTGACTAGGTCATTCAGTTGTGTCGTTAGGTTGTGTTGTTCATCTGTATCATTCATCTAAGGCATTCAGCTCTGCCATTCAATGGAATGGTTTGGCTTGTTTTTTAGTACTATCATTCATTTTCTTTGTTTACTATTGTTTTTCGGTTCTGCGCTCCTCCAATTGTGATTCTGTTTGTTCCCTTGGTTGGTATAGGTCAGGGCCTTAGGGGAACTACTATATATATCTGGCGAATTTAAGTGTAATCTTATATATCATTGTAAAGTGTTGGTGAGTTGACACCTAAAAAAATCCCTAAAATTTTGGTGATCTGATCCCATCTGCATACCTTTAAAATTTGTCAAAACCAAAATCCTAAAAATAGAATATTCGTGAATTAACAAATATTTGCTGCTAAAAAAAAACCTTGTTGAGACACAACTATCGATTTACACTCTTCATTTTATAAAACCCTACTTTACTAAAATAGAAAATTACATCCCTTCCGACACGACTTCCACTTTTGGGGTCATTGTCAATTGATAATCTTCTCTAATAATAGGTTTTGGGGAAATATGCACTAATTAGTACCTATTCACAAATTACAAATAATAAAAGTACATCTTAAAATCATATAATATTGTATGAGTAATTAAATACACTAACATGATAGAAGTGTACTAAGACTATCTATTTACACTCTTTTGATTTATAAAACTCCACTTTACCAAAATAAAAAATTGCATACCTTACGATGGAATTTACACCTTTATAATAACTATTATTTATTCACTCATTAAACTTTTTAATATTTTATTATACATTTCTATACACTTTTCTAAAAAAATGAGTTCTATTTAAATATATACTCATTTTTTAAATTTGATTGAGTAAGACCACCACGGACCAACCAAAGTCATCAACAACCACCACGGATCTATCATACCATAGCTAGATTTGAATCTATATGGAACTGGATACAATCAAAATTTTAAATATATACTCTTGATCATGATAATTTATACAAATTTTATTTACTATGCATTTTTACATATCTTCAAAGAATTTTTTTTCAGTGAAAAATGACTTCTTTTTAAATCTCTATGAAAATATTTGGAAATTTAATTTATTATACATTTCTATGCACCTTTTAAGAAATTTCTTGAAAAAATTGACTAAAATGATTTTTTTTTTAACTTATGCTAGGGGAAAGGTTGTAGGTTTAAAAAATGCATTTTATGACCTCTCATGATAAAGTGGGTAAATTTTTTGAAATCTAATGTCATGTTATGGTACCTTAATTCAATGTCAAAAGTTAAAGTGTGCAGCTACTAAGACCTTTCTCCTATTGACTCTAAAAATGTTAACTATAAAAATGTGTAAAAAATTAATTTAATACATTTTTATACACATTCCTGAAAAATAACTTGTCATTTTTTTAATATAAACTATCCGACAATAAAATGACTGAAAAATTAATTTGTTATACATTTTTACACACCTTCCAAGAATTTCTTTTAAAGGTATATTGAAAATGACTTCCATTTAATGATAAGCTGCTGACCATAAAAATTGTGGACATTTAAATTTTTAAAGAATTTCGACACACCTTCCAAGAAATTTCTGCCGACCATGTAAATTTGTAAACAAACATTTATAATATGGAAGATACCTCGTAGTTTGTTTACACCTTACCAGAAATTTCCTGTGACCCGGAAGAGTGAGGCGCAGCTCTTATAAAGGCCTTCGTTCTTGCTCAACATAACTCAGCAGCGGATAGATAATAATTATCCAGAAAGACCGCGATGGAAAAGAAAATAGCGGGAATCCTTATCCTTTTCTGCCGTTCATTTGCTGTAAATGTAGGAGTTAATATGATATTTATGCAGGTTTCCATTTTCTGCGTTGGAAAACAGGCCCAAACCTCTGTAGGGTTGATGCCCCATGATGTTAACAACGGTACCCAACTCCTCAACGGCGCCGGATATCATTTTCAGGACGAACAAACACTGGTTGAAGGTGCTTTTTCTGGAATTAAAAATAAATTTTTCCTTCTCTTACATTATATTTGTTTTTTTTTTCCGTTATTGGATGAAAAG
Organism: Torreya grandis; assembly: GCA_037957365.1. Lineage (NCBI taxonomy): Eukaryota > Viridiplantae > Streptophyta > Pinopsida > Cupressales > Taxaceae > Torreya > Torreya grandis. The sequence goes on from JARHVA010005840.1 coordinate 487,275, forward strand.
TTATTGGTTATTGTAGAATAATTGTAAATATATATATAATAAATATTTTTTTTAAAATATATATTACAATTTTTTTAAAAAGAGATAATAATTAAAATTATTTTATTTTTATTTATAATAAAAAAATTTAAAAATATTTAAGCAAATATCTTATTACAAAATACTAGTATGGAAAACATCGGGCTTTACTCTTTGTTCACAGTTTCAAACCTTTCTCTTCAATTTGTTGTTTTTTTATTTTAGGATTTTTTAATTTTTTTTAAATTTAAATTTTCATGTTTTTTATATTTTATGAGGCCATCAATTCATTAAAATATGAGTGGCAGTCCTTTTCATGGGACCCTGTTTTATCGAACCAGATCTCAGTTTTAACAATGAAATGGTATGTTTTATTTTAAGTAAATTAAAAAAAATTGTTTGAGAGATATTATAATAAATCAAAAATTTATCAAGTTACTTGTGGAGTATTTGAGTTTAATATTTTGGTGTAAATTTATTTTTAAAAATTAATTGATCCAAATTTAAATTTCATTATGTCATTTGCTTTATGAATCAACTTGGTTTAGTGTTTTGACGTGGACGTACATTTACAAGTTAATTCATCTAAATTTTGTTTTAAAAAATGAATTGCATTAATTGATCTGAGTTATGTTAAAATAAAAGGCGATTTGCAGAGGCTAGTCAGATGATTAGGGTACATTTTGCAGGGGTTAATTGGATGATGAGGGTACATTGAAATCTTGAAAACCGTTTTTTGTGCAGTTTGTGAAGGAGTAATGGTGGTTTATGGTTTTATTTTCTTAAAGTCGTCGTTCTTTCTGTTGCAGATATGGCAAATACCCAAATGGCATATTGGTAGGATATAGTGGCTGGGGAACTCTAGCCATCAGTATTTTTTTTTAAATTATGTAGGTGATTGTATATTGTCAGATTGTGCATTTTAAAGAGGCTTTTTTTAATTCCCTTCGAAGGCATTATAAGGATGAGGACATTGAGCTGTGAAATGGGTTAATAGGTTTGTAGAATTGTGTCTTGTTTCAATTCAAGCTTAGAGTGTTTATAATTTTTCTTGGGTGTGTTCTGGTTTGCTCATGCTCTTAGAAGATTTTAAAATTTGAGTTGAGAAATAGGTTCCAAACGTTAAAATAACGATCTCTCACACGTATAAATATTAAAATAAATTGTGTAAATAAGAATGGACTTCTATGCGTTTTTTTACTAATATAATATTTTTCTATTCTAGCCTAAAAATTGTGTGCAAATTGGTTTTTTAAGCAAAACTAGCCTGAAATCATAGCCATTTCATTATCTGTACACGCATATATAAAATTACCTTGTGCAAAAATACCCCATGACTTCATTGTTTACTATCGAGTTTACGAATTGCATTAATTTCTCACAATTGATGAGGGATCGGTGTGTTTATTTTTCTGTTTTTTCCAGGTAAGGGAAGGAAAAGGTTAGATGAAAATATGGAGGTGGTATTGGACGAACCGTTGGAGTCCACACATAGGGGAGTCGTTTTGGGAATGGTGGTTCCCATCAAAAGGAACTCAGAAATCCAGATCTGGAAGTTCTTGCAGCCATTTACTCCAGTAATGTGGTGTACCACAGTGGCGTTCACGATGCACACAGCAATTGTGGTGTGGCTGCTGGAGCACAAAATAGATCCCCCCGCCAATGGAGTGACTTCAGTAAAGGAGGCGATGGCTTTCATCCTGTATATCAGAATTGTCTCTCTGCTCTGCTTTTAAAATTCATCTAAATATTGAATCCATCAATAAAAAGTAAATGAATAGTCTGGATTCGCGATACTTCATTGGAAATTTTATCTATTATTTGGTCTGTATTCCTAGTACTTTCTTCGAAATACCCTGATTTCTATTTTTTCTATTTTTATTTGTTAAATTCTTCCAGGTTTTCAATGTTTCGGATGTCTTTCACTCAAAGTAAGCTTTTAATTACTGTTTGGTTAAAAGTTTAAGCTTTCATTTAATGTTTTGGTTAAAAGCTTATTGTTTAATGGTAGTTTAAAGATCTTGGTTTAAAATTTTGAATTGATTATATATGTTTTACAGGAGAAAGCGTTGAGAGCAATTTAGCTCGAATTGTTATTGCAGTTTGGTTGGTCGTGATGTTTATTATTGGGTCTACTTATACATCTACTTTCAGTTCGATACTCGTTGCATCAGCAATGAAGCCAAGTATTACCAGTGTGAAGGGACTGTTGGATAAGAACCTTTCAGTAGGCTATCGAGAAGGTTCTTATATAGGTAATTACGTGCACAAGAATTTTCACATACGCGAAGAAAATTTGAAAGTATTGAAGACGCCTGAAGAGTATGCAGTGGCACTTTCAAAGGGTCCAGAGAAAGGAGGAGTGGCTGCCATTTTTGACGAGATTCAATATATTCGCATCTTTTTATCTGGCCGACACGGCTATACCATGGTTGAGCCTACTTATATGTCATCATGGGGTTTTGACACAGTAGGTTCTCGTTGTTTCATATATTGTATGAATCAATTGCATTTCATTTTTTTCATATAATGTAGGAATCAATTGCATTTCATTGTTTAATTTAACTGAGCCCTTTGATGCAGGGTTTTCCTAAAGGTTCTCCACCAGTTGAAGACATTTGTTCATCTGTTGCCTGTATTATCTCTAATTTTGAAGCAAATCCCAAAAGTTTAGGAGTACAGAATTTCGTGGGCCTATTCCTAATCATGGGAACGACATCAACATTGGCGTTAATAATATTTTTCTGCAATGCCCTATATAATTATGTCTTTCCGTCATGGCCTTAACTATCAGTTAGTTAACAAACAGTTAGTTAAACTATTAGAGTTGCAGTTTGCATGTAAAGACTAAAATTAGTCTTTGGTTTGTTTTTCTAATTATTGTTAGCTTTCAAATCTATTTAATAGACCCATGGGGCAGTATTGTAATTAGAACTGTTTTTATATGTTTTTATTTTCTAACTGTTTGTTAACTAACTGATAGTTAACTGCTGCATGCATGAAGAGTGAAGAAATTAACACCAGTCTCCAACAGATTTTTCACATCATGTTCAAGCAGAACTAAGGTTAGCAGTTTTTATTATGTAAAACGTCTTCAATTTTTCTTTTCTTCTTTTTTTTTCCCTTTAGTGTAAACTTTTTTAATAAGAGTTATAGAATTTTTTGTTTCATATTTAGTGGTTGGGTTGAATTAGTTTTAAAAAATTAATCTCTTACATCTCTTAGTAATTATGGTATTGAACTCCTCAATAATAATAAAAAGGTATTTCATAATATCTTTCATAAATAGTTATTATAAAAATATCATTTTCATATTTTTTTAAAAATCATAAGACTGTTTATTATAATTTTTAATTTAAGAGATCATGAAACTCATTTGAAATAATACATGTTGCTTTTATCAGTATACAATATTTTTTTTATTGAAAGAATGCATATGCGTTTTTAAATATAAAAAATACAAATACATGTTCAATCAAAAATATAGGTGGTGTAAAATCACACTCTAAGTAAATAATTTAAATGTTATTTTATTTTATGAAAGTGTTTTAAAGAATAAAACTAATATATATGTTGATATTTTGTTTCGTGTTTTAAACAAGGTTGGCACAATTTAGGAGAATGACTAATATCATTTTATTCAACGAAATTATTTTTTTATGTCTTTTATTTTTTTAACAATTTTTTTTAAAAATCCAAGACAATAAATATGTCTTTTTTATTTATAATGTTTTCTAAAATTCATGTTAATTGTAGGTTTAAATAGTATTTTATTAATAAATGTTAGGATCCTGTAGCTCACTCTGATACCAAATGTTAGTACCTTAGAGCTCAATTGATTACTATTGTATAAGCAACTAAACATGGAATTAAACCATAAGTAATAAGTAACTAGAATTCAGAAATAACAAAGAATAGATGATATGAGAAACAATACAATATGTATTAACACTCTCTCAGAAGAAAATACAATGAAGAAATCTCACTCTTCCCACACCTCTTGGGTGTACAGTAATTCTTCCTCAAGTGTTCTCTCTCTCAATCAATTACAACTAACTCAACAACCGAGTTGTTCCCTCCAGTGACAATCAACCCAATGGTTGTTGTTGCCTACTTTGATTGTGACAATCAACCCAATTGTTGTTGCCTCTAATACAATTACAATACAGCCCCATGGGTCTCTTAAATAGATCCCAAAACAAACAATAATTAGAAATGCAGACTCAAGACTAAAATTAGTCTTTACATGCAAACTAACTATTCGTCTAAAATTAGAATAGTTCTAGAATGCATAGACGATCGATGCCGGTCTCTGTCTGTCTGGAGATGACTGACATCGGTTTCTATTTGACTGATGCCGACCGACGCATAACCGATGTCGGTTACTGTGTAGCTGAACATAGCCCACGTCGGTTGGCCTAACCGACGTCGGTTACTGTGTCACTCAGCAACCTCCACCATTTGCATAATAGTGAAACTTTTAGCTCCACAACTTAACAATCTCTTACTTGGAGATAAATAGTTGCACCTGTACTTGTACCTATACATCCTCTAATTTGTTTTTAGCTTGTATCTCCATCTTCAAGTTCAATCTTGAAGATCAACCACCAATAGTGAACACATATCCTGTGGTGCTTCTCCTGCCATCCAAGTCACCTACCATATCCGAATCTACATACCCATGTAGAGAAGTGCTTGACCCTGCATAGCATAAATACCTGCTGCTGGTCCCTCTCAGATATCTAAGAATCCACTGAATTGCTTTCTAGTGCTTCTTTCTTGGATTGGCCATAAACTTGCTGACAACTCTCACTGCTTAGGCAATATCAGGTTTAGTACATATCATGTACTCAACCTCATCATGTGATTTAGGACATTGTTCATAGCTCAACTTGAATTGTCCAACCATAGGTGTGCTAACCGATTTTGCATCCTGCAAATTGAACCTCTGCACTACCTTATTCACATAATCCTCTTGAGACAAAATCAACTTGTGATTTTTCCTGTCTCTAGAAATACTCATGCCAAGGATTTTCTTTGCTCCTCCTAAATCCTTCTTGGCACATGTCTGAGCTACTTTTACCTTTAGCTCAGCAATTCCCTGCATGTGTGACCCTGCAACAAGCATATACACTACATACAGTAACAGGATAATGTAGCTATCATTATCCAACCTAGTAAAATAAACACAATGGTCACATTGACATTGACTAAAGCTATGCTTTGTCATAAACCTGTCAAACTTCAAATACCACTGTCTTGGAGCTTGCTCAAGACCATATAACCTGGCCTTCTGTTTCACTTGTCCATTCTCTCCTTTTTTTAATCTGTGAATCTATTCGTCTTTCAGTGCTTTCTTTTCGGCTAACAACTCAACCAAATCTCACGTTTGATTCTTTTCCAAGAAATCAATTTTTTCATTCATGCCATACTCTCACTGTTTCCTAGATTCCACCTGCATTGCCTCTTCAAAACTTCTTTGTTTTCCACCATCAGTAAGCAACAAGTAGTATAAAGAAGGAGAATAACGAATTTGAGGCTTACTTACCCTTTCAGACCTCTACATGGGCGTTTGAGACTCATTGACAGCTTGCTGTCCACCCAAATTTTATTCTAACAGTGACCGATCTCGATCATCTCTCAGTCTACACCCGACCGATGTCGGTTCCATGTGACCGACCTGACCGACATCGGTTCTTACTTGACCGACGTCGGTTTCCATCTGTCCAACATCACCGACTTTGATCTCCACCGGACCGACATCGGTTCCTGCCTGATCAACGTCGGTCTCTGTCTGACTGACGTTGGTGACTGTGTTTTCCTGTGAGTGATAATTTTTACTCGCGAGCTCATTTTGGATCATAACCTTGTCCAAATTGCCCTGCTCAAAATTATTCAACCTCTTGAGCTAATCTCTATCCATCATCTTCTCTTTGAAAATCAAGGCTTTTCATGTCTTAAAAGTGTCAAAAACATCAGATTTCTATTTTATGTAATAAACCCATACCTTATTTGTAGCATCATCAATGAAAAAAATATAATATTGTGATCTTCCAATAGAAGCTCCCTGAGCTGGTCCCCACACCTTTGTGTGAACAAGCTCCAACCTATGCTTCTTCTTTGTTGACCCAATTTTTAAAAACTTTACTTTCTTCTGTTTCTCAAACATACAATGCTCATAGAAATCTAGATCTATCAAATCTGAAAGCATACCTTTTGACTTAAGAATATCCATTTCCTTCTCACTCATGTGACCAAGTCTACAGAGCCACATCTTTGCATCTACATTTGAAGTAGAAAAAATAGAAAGAGAATCATTAATACAAGTAGATAGATAAAGTGTACCTACTTTCTTACCTTTTGCTAATATAAGTGCACCCTTGGAAACTTTTCAAGATTTTGCTGTGAAAGTTACTATGCAACCCTCATCACCCAACTTTCCTACAGAAATCAAATTCCTCTTCAGGATGGGTACATGCATGACATCCTTCAACACCCATAGGTTGCCAGTCTGCAATTTCAGCTGCACTTTCTCTTTGCCAACCATTTGACAAGGCTCACCATCCCCTAAATAAAATTTTCTAAAGTCTTCATGGACATAATCATGAAAAAAAATTCTATTTGGGGTTGCATGGAAAGAAGCACCAGAATCTAAAGCCCATGATTCAACCTGACTATCCAAAAAAAATGTAAGAGCATCCCGTGCAACAATACCTGCATCATTTGTTTTTTCATTACCTTCATGCTGATCTTCTTTCAACCAACAATCTTTCTTTACATGTCCTTTCTTTCCACAATTCCAGTAGGTTATACTGTCATTTCTGGATTTAGATCTACTGCTTATTTTTGACCTTGATTTTCCTTGCTTGGCCTTCTCTCTTTGCCATCCCCTGCTTTCAACACTTAAAGCATTACCTGATGTTTATCCTGTGTTTTTTCTGCAAATTTTTTTATTCAAGATTACACTAACAACATCATCAACTTTCAAGATATTTGAAGTAGATGCAGTATTACTAATTGCAACTACCAAGCTATGTCAGCTTTCAGATAAAGAGCATGAGATTAAGAGAGCCTTAATTTCATCATCAAAAACTATTTTGACTGAAGTTAACTGATTTACAATTCCATGGAAATCATTAAGATGACTATATACAGATCCACATTCCAGCATTTGCAAATTAAATAATTGCTTCATAAGAAATACCTTATTCAAAGTTGAGGGTTTTTCATGTAAATTTGCCAAAGATTCCATTAACTCTACCGTTGTCTTTGCCTGAGATAAGTTAGAAAACACAGAAGCTGTCAGGGTCAGCCTTGTAGCTCCAAGAGCCTTTCTGTCAAGAACCTTCTATTCTTCATCATGCATACATGTGGGCTTACATGAAGCTCCACCCAACGGTAAGTACAGATCTTTTTGATACAGATAATCCTCTATCTGCATCCTCTATAATTGATAATTCTTGCCATTGAATTTCTCTATTCTTAGCTTACTTTTTTCTGTCATTGCTTTACTCCCACTTAATCAAAAACCCTTGAGAGTGAACCTGTAATAAAAAAACACTAACCTGCTCTGATACCACCTATTAGGATCATGTAGCTCACTCTAATACCAAATGTTAGTACCTTAGAGCTCAATTGATTACTATTGTATAAGCAACTAAACACAGAATTAAACCATAAGTAATAAGTAACTAGAATTCAGAAATAGCAAAGAATAGATGATATGAGAAATAATACAATCTATATTAACACTCTTTCAGAAGAAAATACAATGAAGAAATCTCACTCTTCCCACACCTCTTGGGTGTACAGTAATTCTTTCTCAAGAGTTCTTTCTCTCAATCAATTACAACCAACTCAATAACCAAGTTGTTCCCTCCAATGAAAATCAACCCAATGGTTGTTGTTGCCTACTCTGATTGTGACAATCAACTCAATTTTTGTTGCCTCTAATACAATTACAATACAGCCCCATGGGTCTCTTAAATAGATCCCAAAACAAACAATAATTAGAAACGCAGACTCAAGACTAAAATTAGTCTTTACATGCAAACTAACTATTCGTCTAAAATTAGAACAGTTCTGAAATGCACAGACGACCGATGCCGGTCTCTGTCTATCTGGAGATGACCGACATTGGTTTCTATCTGACTGATGCCAACTGACGCATAACCGATGTCGGTTACTATGTAGCTGAACATAGCCGACGTCAGCTGGCCTGACTGAGTCGGTTATTGTGTCACTCAGCAACCTCCACCATTTGCATAACAGTGAAGCTTTTAGCTCCACAACTTAACAATAAAAATACCTCTTACAACATTTTAATGATTAAATTTATTTATCATCTCTCAATTCAAATCACTAAAATACTTTATAATGGAGGTTCCTATTGTTACAATCTCTTCAACTTCTATTTATGTGAGGTGTCGTGCATCACAACCACCATTATATATATCACAACCACCATTATATACATCCTTAATACGCATTTTCCTTCATCACAACCACCATTATATGCATCCTTAATACGCATTTTCCTTCACTCTTCAATTTAGAAAAAAAAAATTCACTTTACTTGCACAAACCTTCTCACATAATACTAAGATAACATTCACTAAAATATTCGAGTTTCAAAAGTTTACCTTCCATGCATTGATGACCAACTATTCTCTTTGTTTCTCTATTGGTATGCCCATTGCAAATCTGGGTGAAATTGTTAGTTATAATATCTTGGGTGGTGCTATCTAAAATTTGAGTTGAGAGTATAATGAATTTGAATTGTGGCACAAAGTCATCATCATATTTGATAGTACAAGGGATTTCATGGGATAACTCTTCCAAATTGATTTGTAACGTGGGCTTCCTATATGATTTCTTGGGTATCAACAGCAAATGGAACAGCCGTTCGGATTAATTTTTTCGCGAACAATTTGATCTGCCGTATACTTTCCAAGGTAGCTGGAACAACTTTCTGGATTAATTTTATTGCACACAATTTGATAATTTTTCACTTACTAATCTCTTGTCGTGTGCTGCATGTTGGAGACTGGAGTTAATTTCTCCACTCCCCATGCATGCAGCAGTTAACTATCAGTTAGTTAACAAACAGTTAGTTAAACTGTTAGAGTTGCAGTTTGCATGTAAAGACTAAAATTAGTTTTGGTTTGTTTTTCTAATTATTATTATCTTTCAAATCTATTTAATAGACCCATGGGGCAGTATTGTAATTAGAACAAGATCAAGAACAAGATCAAGAAAAAGATGAAGAAGATCAGAAGATCAAGAAGATTATTAAAAATCTTGTTCCCTAATTGCTATAGCAATCTGAATGTGTTTTTATCTGTGTTCTATTTTCTATTTTTATATGTTTTTATTTTCTGACAAAATCATCCTTTCCATTTGCATATACCTCTTTAATATCTATGTTGGGTAGAGGCTCACCTTCCATGTCACAAGTTTTATAGCTCATTGATGTACACCATTTTCCTATCATCAATATTTTAGGCTCTTCCTTGGTATCATATACGTATCCATTTACTTCATAATTACAAGCTCTGCAAGACAAAAATTTTCAAACTTAACTCAAAGCCACAGAGAACAAATGACAAGTACGCGAGGAATATGAAATCATGGTACGATTGCATAGAACAATTTTTTAAAAAAATACATTAAACCTAAGTCTGTAGATATCAGAAAATCCATAAACCAATAAGTTTCAAGTAAATTGGTTTAAACTAAATTTATGTAGAAAACATTTAATGCAATTAACATTTGTGATAGCATATTCAAACCTAGTTAAGAATCGATTCCTCAATTCCATAAGTTACAATTTATAATCAATTTTTTTTACCAAGTACCTTAGTTTATTCAATCTTATGGAAAGGCAAATAGTATCTTATATGTTAAGAAAACTTAAAAACTTTTGCTTGATAATAATTACAATAGATTAAAAAAATTGTAAATGTTTTACTAAGCATTAAGGTATAGTATTTTGGTGTGGAGTTACATTTACAAGATAATTGATCTAAATTCAAAATCTACAAATTAAAAAATGACATTTTATGCCAATCAAACTTTCAAACTTCTACTTAAAAGATGAGGTTATAATAAATTAAAAAAATTGAAATTGTTTTACCTTTGTGAGTACTTCAATTGATTAGATTATATAGGAAGCATCTTTTATTGAGAAAGATGTTTTATTTTTTTGTCTGATTAATTTTAGAGTCATCTAATTTTAGTTTTTATAATTAAAACAGTTAAATTTTTTATCTAATTTATTTTAGATTCATTCAAATTGACATATAATACATTTTCTATATTTTTTAGAAGAAGTATTGGATATTTGACCTCTGTTTTTTTTGAGATAACACATTTTTCAATCCTAAATTAAGAAAAATTAAGAACAAAACTAGCTAAGAAAGATTTTGGAAGTATTTTGAATATAGACCAAATTGGTAAACAAGAAAGTAAAGAACAAGATTTGATGACAAAGGAAGAAAAGGAAAATAGTAAACTTGATACCGAACCATAAACCCCAATCTTTGGAAATAAGGGATTGGAAAAAACAAAATTTGTACGGAGAAAATGATTTATTTCTAAATTTAGGTTGTTGACCATAAAAATGTGGAAGATAATTTGATGACAAAGAAAGAAAAGGAAAATAGTAAACTCGATACCGAACCATAAACCCCAATCTTTGGAAATAAGGGATTGGAAAAAAAAAATTGTACGGAGAAAATGATTTATTTTTAAATTTAGGTTGTTGACCATAAAAATGTGGAAGATAATTTTTTTTTTGATGAAATATATCTATATATTAATAAAATATATAATATACAAATTATTCATGAAAAAATAGACGGTATAGAAGCATGCCACGAGTCAAACTAGACCAAGCCTATGAACAAGCTACAATGGAAACAAAAAAAATGCTAGTCCCTACCTAGGAACGAGTCATCATAGCATCATAAACAAAAAGGAAAACATTAAACTACCACAACAAAGTCAGAAAATGGAGGATCCATATCATCTGGACCCCAACCTGAGCTAGTCAAGTCATTTCCATCTAGAATTTGTTCACAATCAGAACCTTGAGCAATGTCCTTATCATCTTACTATTGCCAAGTAGGATAAATTGAAAGAGTGAGCCTGGGTAACTTATCCATCATGTCTATCTAACCTCCAGGTGGCACCCCCAAGCATCTGGATGCAAAGGAGGAGGAGAACCCCAACCATCCTACCTAGCAAGGGAAGGAGGTGGGGGCTGCCACCCTCAATGTTATCCACAAGGAGACATGTGTTAATAGAGATTGCCACCATGAGAGTGGTGTCAAGATATGTTGCATTGATGACTACCTCAAGGAGGAGGACTAGCATTTCTTCTAGCAATTTTGTTATCCCTGGGTGAAGAAGGAAGAATTTGTGCCATAACACAAGGATCATCTACCCAATGAGTGAGAAGGTCCTAAAGATGGCCAAGATCTATGGTAACTTTATTTTCCTACACTTGAATCTATAAAAGCACATTGGAAATAATGGAAGATTTGATGAAAGCAAAAAAATCACAATCTGAAGAAACATTACTAAACATTGCATTATTTATTTCTTTCCATAACCAAAATAGAATCTTCACTCTAAAATTATGCCAGACTTGGGTGTATTTAAAAATCAAGGTGGGTTTATCTCTAAGAAGGATATGCTACCACTGAAATAACTTGGGCTAGAAAGGGTTAAAAAGGTCATGAATCCACATCTAGACCCATTGAGATTTGAAGCAGTACTAGAAAAGATGAGGGAGCATTTTTAGATGGCCACAAAAAGGGCATTTGGGAAGGGAAATTCCTATATGCACAATCCATCTACCTTTAGGCAAACCCTGATACATAACACACCAAGCAAAGTGAGCTAACTTAGGCTCCAAGCAAGCCTCCCAAACAATATTAAAATGGAAGTACTAGGTATGAACTAAAGAATGAAGACCCAAAAAAGAGTTAAACTTGTCCACCATAGGCATGTGGGGAGTAAGCCACCCATAACCAAATCAAGGAGTGTGATTATAAAAAATAGTTTTGACATACCATTTCTAGTCCTTCCACCAAGGATGAGCAAAAATAACAAAGGTTTTATGAAGCATTAAAGGTAGAACAATATTAAGGATTTCTTCATAAGATTCTCTAACAACATTGTCTAACCAAAATTTGGTTTTCACTTCCTCTGAGGATAGCCAAGAGTAAAACTGATTACAAAATATATCTTGGATAGTATGAATGCCTCTACAAAATAACTTGAGAGCATTGATCCATGGAACTTTGACCAAAGGGACTTCATTGAAATTGATGATAGGTGACCACCATAGCAAATTTGAGTTAATAGATAACCCATATCAGAACCCAGAGCTATTACAGAGAAGCCATGGTTTGATCTTTTCCCATGATTTCTAGATACTTTTAGCCACAAAGGACCCTGTAATTTGAATAGGGGTATTGATGATGAGAAGATTGGAAAAGCCAAGTCCTTTCCAGGCTTTTTTGCCTTTGGGAAGGCCTAAAGAGATGTAGTGCCAAAATAACACCTTCCAAGCTTCCTTACCTTCAATGGCTTGTATAATCCATTTGGAAGCTAAGGCAACTCCTTGATGAGCCATGTCGATGAGTCCCATGCCTTCAACATCCCACATGAGGTAGAAGTATTCCTAAGCAACTCCATGGAAGCCATGGTCATGTGAAGAATTGGCCCAAAGGAAGTCCCTAAGAAGTTTTTCAAGTTTCTAGTATGAGTTCTTGGAAGGCACCCAACATGAAGAGTAGTAGACATGGGTGGTTGCAAGCACTTTTGAGTAGATTGGAATTTTTTTTGCTAACTATAAGGGCTTAGTCACCCAATACTCTAATTTATTTTCTACTCTATCAATAACATATTTCCACAACATGGGTGGAGAGGCATCAAAATCAAAAAAGATGCCAAGAAACTTGAAGATTTCATCATGTTGGATCCAAGCCCAACAATACTTGGTAGCCCACATCGGCGAGGGGAGGTATAACTTCCTATAGCAATGAGTTTTTTGCCATTGGATGCTTGATCCAGAGGCAAGGCAAAAGGTGTTAAGACATTGCAAGGCATTTTCCACATTGTCCTCTTATTTAACAATAGTAAGGAAAGAATCATCAATAAAGTGGCCATTCAATAATTATATATCTTCTTAACAGTTTTCTTTATCTAGAGGGAGATATTTTCCTTTGAAAAGGCACCTAGCTTGGGCATTTCTAAGAAGATATCCAAAACCTTATGTTGGAAGCACATAGAGGGTAGGTGCCAAAGGGCATCCTTGGTGATTAGACTGAAATAAACCAAATTATTCAGAGGTGACTCCATTAATAGAGAGGATGATTGAGGCATCTGAAAAAATCATCTTGATGGTTTGAATGAAATTTGGCCCAAAGCACAGGGCTTTAAACATGGCTAAGATAAAAGGCCACTCAATATGGTTATAAGCTTTTTCAATGTCAATTTTTATGAACATAGATTTTTGATTGGATCTTCTAGCCCAGTTCATTCCTTCCCAAACTGCAATGATATTTTCTAATATATACCTACTTCTGATGAATCATGTTTTCTCAGGTTGAATGATGTGCATCAATAGATTACATAATCAAAGTGCTAAAGATTTAACAATAATTTTTTAGGAAACATTCAAGAGGGTGATTGGCCACCAATTATAGATCAACTTGAGATCCCCTTGTTTAGGTATGAATTTAATGTTTCCTTTATTTATATTCTTCACTAAAGAATGGTTGAAAAAGGCTTCTTGATAGACATGGTATAAGTCATAACCCATAATATCTCAAAGGGTTTTATAAAATTCATAGGGGAAGTCACTGATACCTAAAGCTTTATCATTCACCATATAAGCCACTGCCTCTTGCAGATCATCCATAGTGAGGAGCCTATCACAAGCTACTCACTAAGTGGGAGTGAGTTTTTAAGGCATCACTATGAGACATTGTTGAAGGGCTATGTCACACTCTGCATAGGATACTTGAGCTTTGAACAACTATTGAAAATGGTGGACAAAGGCTTGAATAATCCATGGTGTCTCTGATAATTTTTTACTAGCATCATAGATAGCCAAAATTTGTTGCTTCGATATTTTAACTCTAAGTTTTTGAAAGAAATATTTGGAGGTTTTGTCCCCTGTTTTGAGATAGTGAATTCTGGCTTTGATTTGAGCTCCCAGAGCATTGTAATTATCTACAATCTAGATACGATGCCATAACGAACAGACTTTGACCTACAAGATCTCATTGAAAGGATATTTTTCCAAGGCTAAAGTCATACGGCTAAGCTCTGAGGAAGTAACAGAGTAAGAATATCATCAAATTTTAGCAAGTTGGCAGCCATATATTCTTAGAAAGTGATAAATCCTTATGATGGCATCATTCCACCAGAGAATCCAACTAGAATCTTGGGTCTGATGAGGATCTAGATTCTAAACTCTACAAATGTGAAACATAATGGGCCCATGCTTGAGCAAGGAGGTATTGAGGAAGAATTGGTTTTTATTAACCTTTGGTTTCATGAACTGCTATGTCACTCAAAATCAGATTGAGGAGTGATTATAAAACCCAAAATCTGATAGAGCTTATAACAGAGGAGAAGAACCGTTATCAAAATAAAAATACGATTAAGAAAACATCATTGCTCGATCTAAGAACTTTATAATCCAAGTAGGGCCATCCTTGAGATTAATCCAGGTGTACCACACTCTATTTATAGGCCAACAAATCAAATTTGCATCATAAAATCCCCATTTAGTGCACATAATTCCATGCCTCCCTTTCTCTAACTACCCAACACATTGGTAGGTGCCCCACTTTATCTTCAAGAGACACAACCATATTAAAGTCACTACAAATGACCCAATGATCATCGAGGAGATCCACCATAATCCATCATCATAAATTAGTATGTTCAATGACATCATTCAAAGCCTAAATATTAATAAATCCAAAGGAATGGCTTCCAATGTTGAAAAGGGCCTAAACTAACTGGTTGGTGGGGTCTGCTCCAGATTGCACTATGTGTAGCCACCACCTTGGAAAGTAAACATGATCACACCACCATGTTCTACCTCATGATTACTATGTATAATAATACTATCATGCCAGATAGACTTACTGACCATCATCAATAAAAAAAATTACCACCTTCACTTCTTGCAGATAAAGAATGTCCATCTCGAGAAACTTCCTTCTAAAATCACGCACAAAAAACTTGTGTTTTGTGTATGTAAGACCCTAAACATTCCATGAAAATCAATTCATAGATGATGGGTGTTGAGAGACATATCCTCAGATTCTAGGACTTCTAAGGCATCATAACGATTCTATAAAATATTCCCACTATTGGCATTTTTAAAAATATCTAATTTTACTTATTTCTTCACAACATATTCAACCTGATACTCTCTTCCTCCAACTTTTCTCACCTCTTAAGAGGGCTATGAGATAATTTGGGTGTGCATCTCACCGAGTAGGAAGTGGTAGAGAGGTTTGTTGGGATTCTAAAAATTTGAAGGAACTAGGCAGAGAATCCCCTGAACCATGAGTTAAAACATTGGCTACAAGAGGGGTGTTGTAGACCCTCAATTTTTCTATCACTTTTGGATCTTCAACCTATGATTAAGAAGGCTCTTTATCGGTAAGAGCCTAGTCTTTTAGGATAATACTTGTTAACATATTGCCTCTTTTAATATTTCTTGCATTTGAGCTCGCGACTTTAATGTGGTATTTATTCTTCCCTACCATAGTCCATTTGTCTAGAGTGAGCTTAGGAGGAGAAGATGAGTGATTGGGCACATTGTTATGGGCTAGATGAAGGGGACAATCCCAAATTTTATGGTTGGTGGCTAAAAAAATAAGTATTAGGAAAATTGATATACAGGACCCATTGGGAGTGTCTCACATCTCCAAATTGAATCTCCACAAACTCTCTAAGGTCCTAAGAAAGGTCTACCTCCACACAAATCCACTTTTGTGACCTAACAGAGTAGAAGTTGCTTTGCTCATGGAAAATAACTTGACCTATGGAAGAAGCAATCTAGTGAATAAATTGCCAATAGGGGAGTGGGAGACCTAGAAATTCTACCCAAACCTGGACCTTTAGAGTAGTGTGCTTGAAGACTACAAAGTCCCATGTCCAAGGGGAGAGAACCATGAACTAGTTCCTAACATGCCATGTGGCTAAATTATGGAGAATACCTCTTACATGGGAAGGATCGGCAAAATGAAATAGAAAAAATCCCTTGGTCACATTCTGCATGCTCACAAGCTTTATTCCATGAGCAACCTAGTGGGCTTGAACCCAAGATGTAAGCATACTTTTAGAGGGAATTTGACCCATAAAATAACCTTTCAGATAGAACTATTCTTTCCATTGACAAGCAGAGCTAAATTTTGGAATGGATAAAATAACATCTGGTTTCAAAGAGTTACCTCATGGTAGACCTTTGGTATGAACTTCCTCGGGCACTTGTAGGGGGCCATTACTTGATGTTATGTCATTATTCTCCATAGTGGAATTAGTTGAGAGAGAATGAGAAGTTTTTAAATAGGTTGGCCTCACTTAAAGGTTAGAAATCCTAAAAGACAATAAATGCTAGTCATGTAGGCAACCTAACAAAGGCCATAGTATGTAGACAAGTTGGCTTAACAAAAAATCAAGGTCTAAGTCAATAATGCGCATGGAGGAAACCCTAGCAAAAAAAAACATTTACCAATGTGAAAGATAAATTTACTCGTAATATATATTTTTATTCGCTCATTCTTGTCAAAGATAACTTGGCAGTGGATAATCTGATATTATCGACTTGCAAAAAGACCCAAATGGAAAAAAACATAGTGGGAATCCTTATCCTTTACTATTGCTCATTTGTTTTAAATCTAGGAGTTAAAATAATATTTATGCAGGATTCCATTTTCTATGTTGGAAAACTAACCAAAAATACTTTAGGGTTAATGCCAAATGGTGTTAATAATGGTAACTCATCAACAATGTTGGATTTCATTTTCAAATGACTAATGTACAAACACCAATTGAAGTTGTTTTTTTGGAAATTAAAGTAACTTCTTATTTCTCTTGCGTTATATATATTTATTTTTATTTTATTGATGAAAAGATATTGGATAAGTTGTGTGTGTGTGTGTGTGTGTGTGTGTAATTTTATAAGTGTGTGCTTTTAAAAAATATTAAGAGATGATAGTTGAAATTATTTTATTTTTATTTATAACAGAAAATAAATTTAAATAAAATATATATTGAAGAGATGATAGTTAAATTTATTTTATTTTTATTTATAATTAAAAATTAAATGAAATTTACTCATAAATTTATATTTGGTAAAACATTTTGTTATAAAGTAGTAGTAAATATTTTTGTAAAACATTTTTTTTTCATCTTATTTAAAATTTTCCCTTTTGTTACTCTTAAATTTTATGAAAAGATTTTAAAATTTTATGTTTCCATGTATTTTATTTTTTATGAGACCAGATTTACTTATTAAAAGCAAGGGTCGTGTAGTGGTTAGTCTCTACTTTTATGTTAAAATTATTTATGATTGAGTTGGATGCAATCAAGATTAGAAATTGACAAGATTTAGTTTTTTTGTGTTTGGAGATCTTATATAACTAAAAATTCTTATTAGTGTCAATAGTTATAGACTTAACAATTTGTGTATTAATATTTTTCATATAAATTATAAATTGTACATTATATTGTCTTATATAGAAATATAAAGATATCTATTTTTATGGTTAAATTTCTTGACATTGACAATATTTGTTTGTGACTTGTAAATTGTAAATTGTATTGGCTTCCAAAAAAAGTGTGTGTTAATAAAATTTGTGTAATGACTTTATGACGATTTATGTTTGTTATGAGGAGGCAGATTATATAACATTTAAGAAAATTAAAACATGGTAAAGACTCTAAGGATAACAAGTCCATGTAGGAAGAATTAGTAATAATGTTTTATTTGGAATGAAACAATAAAACTATAAATTAAAGTGAAACTGTAAGAAATTAACACTATTACAGATAATAAAATTAACAAATTGTTTTGACATTCTATAGAAAAATATTGTTAGCAAATATAATAAACTAAATAAAAATAATCTAAATATCATAATAGCTAAAAGGTAATATATAACTATGCATTTATAAGTTTTATTTATTTAAGGCTTTATTTGCTTATTGGCTTATTTCATGGCTTTTTCTAAACCAATAAAATATAACACATAAATCATATCTAAGAACCTACTAAAGAAATTAAACTTAAGGACAAACACCTTTTTAATTTTGACTCTTTGTTTTATGGTGACATTGGCATCAGTTACATTGTTGCAATTGCTTCCCATGCACAAACATTAGAGAACACATAATTGATAGAAGAATATTATCATGTGGAATTGTATGTGGTATAATTAACAAATCATAACCAAATAAATAATGAATAATTTAGACATAGAAGTTTGAATACATGAGTATATGCATTTTATTATCGACGTGGCAGCCATGGAAGAGAAATGCATGAACAATATTGCAAAGAACGACCATGCCATAACACACATCTATAAAGTGTACACAAAATTGAAGATCATCCATAGTCTTTGCACTAAATGTGCTACAGTATAGATTTGTTTCATAGGAAATGTAACAGTTGATGAGACATTGATAAAAATTCACCAAAAGACTATTCAATGCAGTGTTGAGGATGATTAACTATGTCAAAATCTCAGTAAATAGCCCATATTTTGGCATATCCTATCCATATCAATAACCTATAGAATTAATATTCAAATATTGTATATGAGAGTTGTTTTTATTGCTTTTTAAAGTTTTCAAATCAAATGCATTTAAATTTATGATAAATACATTGGAATATACTACAATAACATCTTTAAGAATGTACCTTTATTTATGTTTTAAACTTTATAAATTTTTTGTATTTTTATTATGACATATATTTCAAACCATTTGATTGGTTTAAAAAAATCAAAATATTTGAAAAGTGGTTCCTATAATTTCTCCCAAGGTAAGGACTAATAAGAGCTAACCGACTCTCCATGGAATGGTTCATTATTGAACCATGGAAATCACGGTTCTAATAGTCAAATAGTTAACCCACCAAAAATAGCACCAAGTTATTCAAAAAATGCCATTTATCACTACATACAATCATAATTTATTTTGAAAAAATGCGATTTGTAGGGGCTAATCGGATGATTACAATACATTGAAATCCTAAAAAACATTTTTTGTGCAATTTGTGAGAGAGTAATGGTAGTTTGTGGTTTTATTTTCTTAAAGCTAGTGTTATTTCTTTTACCACTGTGGAAAATACCCAAATGACACTTTGGTAGGATATAATAGTTGGGAAATCTACCCATCAATATTGTTATAAAAAAGTTTATGTGGGTGATTGTAACTTGTCAAATTGTGCATTTTAGAGAGGCTATTTTTATGCCTTTTAAGGCCTTATAAAGAGGATGATATTGAGTTGTGAAATGGGTTAATAGGATTGTAAAATTATGTACTGTTTCAATTCAAGAATAGAGTTTTTAAAACTTTTTCTTGGGTGAGTCCTAGGTTGTGTGTGTTCTATTTTACTCACATCCTTGCATGATTTTAGAATTGGAGTTAGTTTTTAAGTTATACTTTTTTGATCTTTTTTCTTTTGGGTATTCTAAGGAAGAGTACAATGAGATCTATGAGCAAGATGGGTGTTAGTCTAGGTGTTGTGTTTGGGTGTCTTGCTAACCCTCATGGTACAAATATATTATATTTTGGTGGAGAAGGCTCAACTCTATATAGGAATAATAGGCGGACCAAGATGATCATGCTTATATCAGTAAGAACCCCTCAAGAGAAATATTTTATTTATTCTATTGGAAGAAGTAGGGCTCTATTAGCACTAGGGCACTCAATAAAAATATCCCAAGTGAAGAAACTGATAGTAGAATCATAAATTTTGATGATGATGGTAATCATGTTGTGTTTCACTACATTTTTATAAATGAGAAATGAGAAACCAAAACTGCAACAGAACATGAGGAGAAGGCTCAACTCTGCACAATAACAAGAGGAAGAACAGGATGATCATTTTTATATTAATAGGAGCCCCTCAAGATAAATATTTTATTTATTATGATGGAAGATGAAGGGCTCCATCATCACCAGGGCATTGAATAAAGATAACCCAAGTGAAGTAGTTGATAGCAGAATCATAAATGTTGATGATGATGGTCATCATGTTGTGTTTCCCTACATTGTCAAAAATGAGATATGAAAAACCATAATTGCAACATGGGGATAAGGCTCAACTATGCACATGAACAATAGGAATAAGATTAGGATGATCATGATTAGATTAGTAAGATCCCATCAAGAGAACTATTTTATTTGTTCTAATAGAAGACGTAGGGCTCCAATAGTACTAGGGCACTGCATAATGATATCCCAAGTGAAGTAGCTAACAAAAAAAACATAAATATTGATGATGATGGTGATGGTGATGGTGATGGTGATGGTGATGGTGATGGTGATGGTGATGGTGATGGTGATGGTGATGGTGATGATGATGATGATGATGATGATGGTCATCATTTTGTGTTTCCATACATTTTTAGAAATGAGAAAAGAGAAACCACAAATTTAAAAGAATGTGAGGAGAAAGCTCAACTCTGTACCAAATCAACAGGAGGAGTAGGATGATCATACTTATATCAATATGAGCCCCTCAAGAGAAATATTTTATTTGTTTTTATAGAAGAAACAAGGCTCCAACACAAAATAACTAAATAACAATATTCCAAGTGAAGCAATTGACAAAATAATCATAGATGTTGATGATTATGGTCATCATGTTGTATTTCCCTACATTGAAATAAATGAGAAACAAGAAACCACAACTAAAAGAAAATGTGAAGATAAGGCTCAACTATGCATAAGAATAATAGGAGGATCACAATGATCTTGCTTATATCAATAAGATCCCCTCAAGAGAACTATTTTATTTGTTTTATTGGAAGACGTAGGGCTCCATCACCACCAGGGCACTGAATACAATATCCCAAGTGAAGTAGATGACATTAGAATCATAAATGTTGATGATGATGGTCATCATTTTATGTTTCCCTACATTGTCAAAAATGAGAAATGAGAAACTAAAATTGCAATAGAAATTGAGGAGAAGGCTCAACTCTACATAGGAACAATAAAAGGAGGAGCAAGATGATCATGTTTATAATAACATGAGCCCCTCATGAGAAATATTTTATGTGTTATGTTAGAATAAATAGGGATCCATTAGCACCATGACATTTAATAGAGATATTTCAAGTGAAGTAGTTGAGAGCATAATCATAAATGTTGATGATGATGGTCATCATGTTGTGTTCCCCACCTTGTCAAAAATGAGAAATGATAAAATCACAACTGCAATAAAACATGAGGAGAAGGCTCAATAATACATAGGAATAATAGGAGCAGGAGCAAAATGATCATGATTATATCAAAAAAAGACTCTCAAGAGAATTGTTTAATTTTTTTCTACTATAAAATGCAAAGATTCATCAGTACCAGGGCATTGAATAGCTATATCCCAAGTGAAGTAACTAATAATAGAATAATAAATGTTGATGATGATGGTCATCATGTTGTGTTTCCTTACATTATCATAAATGAGAAATGAGAAACCATAAGTGAAATGGAATGTGAGGAGAAGGCTTAACTCTACACAAGAATAATAAGAGGAGTATGATTATCTTGTTTAGATCAGTAAGAATGCCTCAAGAGAACTATTTTATTTATTTTTCTAGAATAAACAGGGCTCCATCAGCACCAACACACTAAATAGTGATATCCCAAGTGAAATAGTTGACATTAGAATCATAAATGTTGTTGATGCTGGTCATAATGTTGTGTTTCCCCACATTATCATAAATGAGTAATGAGAAACCACAACTACAATAGAACATGAGGAAAAGGCTCAACTCTGCACGAGAACAACAAGAGGAGGAGAAGAATGATCATGTTTATATCAGGAGACCCTCAAGAGAAATATTTTATTTGTTTTGTTGTAAGATGCAGGGATCTATTAGCACTAAGGTACTGTATAGTGATATCCTAAGTGAATCAATTGATAGTATAAGCATAAATCTTGATGATTATGGTCATCATGTGATGTTTCCTTACATTGTTAGAAATAAGAAACAAGAAACCACAACTAGAAAGAAACATGACGAAAAGGCTCAACTCTCCACAAAAACAATAGGAGGAATAGGATGATCATGATTATATTAGTAGGAGTCCCTCAAAAGAACTATTTTAACTATTATGCTAGAAGAAGCAAGTCCCTATCAGCACTAGGGTATTGAATAGTGATATCCCAAGTGAAGCAAATAAAAGAATAATCATAAATGTTGATGTGTTTATCATGTTTTTTTTCCTACATTGTTAAAATTGAGAAGTGAGAAACCATAATTATAAATTAATGTGAGGAGAAGTCTCAACTCTACAAAGGAATAATAGGAGGAAGAGGAGGGTGATCATGCTTATATTAGAAGGAGCTACTCAAGACAACTATTTTATTTGTTATATTGGAAGAAGCAGGAATCCAACAACACTAAGGCACTAATTAACGATATCCTAAGTGAATAAATTGACATCAAAATCATAAATGTTAATGATTATGGTCATTATGTTGTGTTTCAATACATTGACATATATGAAAAACAAGAAACCACTACTATAATGGAACGTGAGGATAAGGCTCAACTCTGCATAGGAATAATAGAAGGAAGAGCAGGATATCATGCTTAGATCATAAATAACCCCTTAAGAGAATAGTTTTATTTGTTTTTATAGAAGATAAAGGTCTCCATCAACACTAGGGCATTGAATGGTGATATCCCAATTGAAGCAACTGACAAAAGAATCATAAATGTTGATGATGATGGTCATCATGTTGTGTTTCCCTACATTATTATAAATGATAAATGAGAAACCACCACTGTAATGAAATGTGAGGATATGTCTCAACTCTTCACAGGAACAATAAGAGGAGGAGAAGGATGATCAAGATTATATCAACAGGAACCCCTCAAGGGAACTATTTTATTTATTTTGATGTAAGAGGTAGGGCTCCATCACAAGCATGGCATTGAATAGAGGTATCCCAAGTGAAGAAATTGATAGTAGAGTTGTAAATTTTGATGATGGTGGGCATCATCGTGTATTTCCCTACATTGTCATAAATGAGAAATGAGTAAGCACAAGTATAAAAAAATGTGAAAAAGGCTCAAATTTACATAATAACAACATGAGGAGTAGAATGATCATGTTTATATCAATTAGAGACCCTCAAGAGAATAATTTTATTTATTCTACTAGAAGATGTAGGGCTCCATCAGCACTAGGGCACTGAATAATGATATCCCAAGTGGAACAGTTGACAATAGAATCATAAATGTTGATGATGGTGGTCATCATGTTGTGTTTCCATACATTATCATAAATGATAAATGAGAAACCAAAACTGTAACAAAACATGAGGAGAAGGATCAAATTTGCATAGGAATAATAGAAGAAGGAGAAGGATGATCGTGCTTATATCAATATGGGCCTCTCTAGTGAACTATTTTATTTGTTCTATTAGAAGAAGCAAGGCTCTATTAGTACCATGACACTGAATAGCATATCCCAAATGAACCAACTAATAATAGAATCATAAATTTTGATAATGATGGTCATCATGTTGTGTTTCCTTACACTCTCAGAAATGATAAATGAGAAACCAAATTTATAATGAAACATGAGAAGACTCAACTCTGCATAAGAATAATAGGAGGAGGAAAAATATGATCATGCTTATATCACTAGGATCCCCTCAAGAGAACCATTTTATTTATTTTGATGGAAGATGTAGGGCTCCCTCAACACCAAGTCACTAAATAAAGATATCCCAAGTGAAGTAGATAATAGTAAAATCATAAATGTTGATGATGGTGGTGATCATGATGTGTTTCCCTACATTATTAGAAATGAGAAATGAGAAACCATAGTTGCAATAAAATGTGAGGATAATTCTCAAATATACACAAGAACAATAAGAGGAGGAGAAGGATGATTGTGTTTATATCAGTAGGAGCCCCTCAAGATAATTATTTTATTTAAACTACTAGAAGAAGCAGGGATCTATCAACACTAGGGCACTGAATAGTGATATCCCAAGCAAAATAATTGATAGTAGAATCATAATTGTTAATAATGTTGTTCATTATTTTGTGTTTCCATACATTTTCAGAAATGAGAAACCACAACTACAATAGAATGTGAGGAGAAGGCTCAATTCTGCACATGAACAATAAGAGGAGTAGGATGATCATGCTTATATTAGTAGGAGCCCCTTAAGAGAACTATTTTATTTGTTCTGATAGAATATATAGTGATGTTTCAACTCTAGGGATCTTAATAGAGATATCCCAAGTGAAGCAACTGATAGCATAATCGTAAATGTTGATGATGGTCATCATGTTGTGTTTCCCTACATTATCAAAAATGAGAAATTAGAAACCATAAGTGCAATATAACATGAGGAAACATCTCAAATATGTACAAGAATAATAGGAGGATGACCAAGATGATCATGCTTATATTAGCATGAGCCCATCAAGAGATCTATTTTAATTGTTTTGTTGAAAGACATAGGATTCCATCAGCACTAGGACACTAAATAATGATATTCCATGTGAAATAGCTGACAACAAAATCATAAATGTTGATGATATGGTCATAATGTTATGTTTCCTAAAAAAAATTAAAAATGCAAAATGAGAAACAATAATTGCCATAGAACATGAGGAGAAGGCCCAACTATACACAGGAATAAAATAAGGAGGATCAAGATGACCATGCTTATATTATTAAGATCCCCTCAAGAAAACTATTTTATTTGTTCTTATATGT
This sequence comes from Torreya grandis, assembly GCA_037957365.1. NCBI lineage: Eukaryota > Viridiplantae > Streptophyta > Pinopsida > Cupressales > Taxaceae > Torreya > Torreya grandis. The sequence goes on from JARHVA010005840.1 coordinate 512,313, forward strand.
GAAGAATGGCTCCATTAACTCTAGGGCACTAAATAGAGATATCCCAATTGAAGCAGCTTATAGTAGAATCATAAATGTTGATGATGATGGTCATAATGTTATGTTTCCCCTACATTATCAAAAATGATAAATGAAAAACCATAACTATAATAGAATGTGGGGAGAAGTCTCAACTTTGTAAAGGAACAATAGGAAGAGGAGAAGGATGGCCATGCTTATATCAGGAAGAGCCTATCAAAAGAACTATTTTATTTGTTTTACTAGAAGATGTAAGGATACATCAACACCAGGGCACTGAATAGTGATATCCTAGGTGAAGTAACTAAAAATAAAATCATAAATGTTGATGATGATGGTCATCATATTTGGTTTCCCTCTATTTTTAGAAATGATAAACAAGAAACCACAACTGTAACAAAATGTCAGGAGAAGGCTCAACTCTGCATATGAACATTAAGAGGAGTAGAATTATCATGCATGTATCAGAAGGATCCCCTCAAGAGAACTATTTTATTTGTTCTATTGGAATATGTATGGCTCCATCAGCACCAATGCACTAAATAATGATATCCCAAGTGAAGTAGTTAATAGTATAATCATAAATGTTTATTATGATGGTCATCATGGTGGTTTCCCTATATTGTCAAAAATGAAAAATGATAAAACACAACTACAATAGAACATGAGGATAAGGCTCAAATCTACATGGGAATAATAAAAGGAAGAGCAGGACAATCATTCTCATATCATTAGGATCCTATCAAGAGAATTGTTTTATTTATTCTAATAGAAAAATTAGGCTCCATTAGCACCAGTGTACTGAATAACCATATATAAAATGAAGAAACTAAAAATGGAATCATAAATGTTGATGATGATGGTCATCATGTTGTGTTTCCCTACATTATAAGATATGAGAAACAAGAAACCACAATTGTAATGGAACATAAGGAGAATGTTCAACTATGTACAAGAACATCAAGAGGAGGATCAAGATGATCATGCTTATATCATAAGGATCCCCTTAAGAGAACTATTTTATTTGTCCTATTAGAAGAAGCAAGGCTCTATCATCACTAGGGCACTGAGTAATGATATCCCAAGTGAAGTAGTTGATAATAGAATCATAAATGATAATGATGATGGTCATCATGTTGTGTTTCCTTACATTATCAAAAATGAAAAATGAGAAACCATAACTGCAATAGAATGTGAGGAGAAGGCACAAATTTACAAAGAATAAAAAGAGGAAGATCAGGATGATCATTCTTATATCAGTAGGAGCCCCTCAATATAATCATTTATGTGTTCTATTAGAAGACATAGGGCTCCATCACAACCACATAATTGAATAGTGATATCCCAAGTGAAGCAACTGATAATAGAATCATAAATATTGATGATGATGGTTATCATGTTATGTTTCCATATATTTTCATAAATGAGAAATGAAAAACCACAACTTGAATGGAATGTGAGGAGAAGGCTCAACTCTGCATAGGAACAACAGGAAGAGGATTAGGATAATTATGCTTATATCAATTGGATCCCTTCAAGATAAATATTTTATTTGTTCTATTGTAAGAAGAAGATCTCCGTCATCATCATGGAACTAAATAAAGATATCCCAAGTGAAAAATTGACAACAGAATCATAAATGTTGATGATGATGGTCATCATGTTATGTTTACCTATATTGATAGAAGTGAAAAATGAGAAATCACAATTGAAAAATATTGTGAGAAGATGACTCAGCTCTGAACTAGAGGAGAAACAAGATGATCATGCTTATATCAGTAGGAGTCCCTTAAGAGAAATATTTTATTTATTCTAATAGAATATGCATGGATCCATCAACAATAGGGTAGTGAATAGTAATATTCCAAGTGAAGTAGCTGACATAAAAATCATAAATGTTGATGATGATGGTCATCATGTTGTGTTACGTTACATTGTCAAAATGAGGAATAAAAAATAACAACTATAATGAAACATGAGGACAAGGCTCAACTTTACATAGTAAAAATATGAGGAGGAGCAGGATGATCATGCTCATATCAGTAGGAGACCCTCAAGATAACTATTTTATTTATTTTTCTAAAAGACATAAGAATCCATTAGCATCAGGGCATTGAATAGTGATATCCCAAGTGAAGCAACTAACATCAGAATCATAAATTTTTATGATGATGGTCATCATGTTGTGTTTCCTTAAATTGTCAGAAATGAGAAATGAAAAACCATAAGTGCAACAGAACATGAAGAGAAAGCTCAACTCTACACATGAATAATAGGAGGAACAAAATGATCATGCTTATAATAAGATCCCCTTAAGATAACTATTTTATTTATTCTTCTGGAAGAAGCAAGGTTCCATCAGCACCAAGGAATGAAATAGAAATATTCCAAGTGAAGAAGCTAACAACATAATCATAAATGTTGATGATAACGGTCATCATGTTGTCTTTCCCTACATTATCAAAAATGCGAAATGAGTAACCATAACTACAACAAAATGTGAGGAGAAGGCTCAAGACTGCATAGGAACAATAGGAGGATCAGAAGGATCATGCTTATACTAGAAGGAACCCCTTAACAAAACTATTTTAGTTATTCTATTGGAAGATGCAAGGATCCATTAGCACTAGGGCACTAAATAGTGATATCCCAAGTGAATCAATTGATAGTAGAATAATAAATATTGATGATAGTGGTCATCATGTTGTGTTTCCATACATTATTATAAATGATAAATGAGAAACCATAACTTCAATGAAACATGAGGAGAAGGATCAAATTTTCATAGGAATAGCAGGAGGAGCAGGATGACCATGCTTATATCAGTAGGAGCCCCTCAAGAGAACTATTTTATTTACTCTATTAAAATAAGCAAGGCTCTATCATCCCTAGGGCATTGAATAATGATATCCCAAATGAAGCAGTTGATAGCATAATAATAAATGTTGATGATGATGGTCATCATGTTGTGTTTCCTTACATTGTCAAAAATGAGAAATGAGAAACCATTATTGTAATAGAACATTAGTAGAAAGATCAACTCTAGACAAGAATAGTAAGAGGAAGAGTAGTATGATCATGCTTATATTAGTAGGATCCCCTCAAGAGAATTGTTTTATTTATTGTATTGGAAGAATAAGGGTTTGATCATGATAAGGACACCGAATATCAATATCTCGAGTGATGCAGATGACATCAGAATCATAAATGTTGATGATGATGGTCATCATGTTTTGTTTCCCTACATTATCAAAAATTAGAAATAGAAAACCACATCTGTAATGGAACTTGAGGAGAAGGCTCAAGTCTACATAGGAACAACAAGAGGAGGATCATGATTATATCAGAAGGATCCCCTCAAGAAAAATGTTTTATTTATCCTGCTAGAAAATGTCAAGCTCCATCAGTACCAAGGCACTGAATAATGATATCACAAGTGAATTATCTAATAACATAATTATAAATGTTGATGATGATGGTCATCATGTTTTTTTTACCTACATGGTCAAAAATGAGAAATGAGAAACCACAATTGTAATGAAACATGAGGAGAAGGCTCAACTCTGCATAGGAAGAACAAGACAAGGAGAAGGATGATCATGATTATATCATTAGAAGCCACTCAATAGAATTATTTTATTTGTTATACTAGAAGAATAAAGGCTCCATCACCACTAGGGCACTAAATAACAATATCCTAAGTGAATAAGCTACAAATAGAATCATAAATGTTGATGATTATGGTCATCATTTTGTGTTTCCTTACATTTTTAGAAATGAGAAACAAGAAACCACAACTACAAAAAAACATGAGGAGAAGGCTCAACTCTATATAAGAACAACAGGAGGAGCAGGATGATCACTCTTATATTAGTAGGAGCCCCTAAGAAGAATAATTTTATTTTTTATATTGGAAGAAGTAGGGTTCCATCAGTACCAAGGCTCTAAATAATGATATCCCAAGAGAATAAGCTGACAAAAATATCTTAAATGTTGATGATGATAGTCATAACTTTGTGTTTCCCTACATTATCAAAAATGATAAATGATAAACCACAATTAGAAAAAAATGTGATGAGAAGGATCAACTCTACACATGAATAGTAGGAGGATAAGGATGATCATGCATATATCAATAACATCCCCTCAAGAGAATTATTTTGTTTATTTTATTGGAAGATGTAGGGATCCATCATCACTAGGGTACTGAACAGAGATATCCCAAGTGAAGTTGCTAACAATAGAATCATAAATATGGATGATGATCATCATCATGTTGTGTTTCCCTAAATTGTTAGAAATAATAAATGAGAAACCATAACTATAATATAATGTGAGGATAATACTCAACTCTGCATAAGAACACCACAAATAGGAGTAGGATGATCATTCTTATATCAGCAAGGGCTCCTCAAGATAAATATTTTATTTTTTTTACTAGAAGAAGCAAAGCTCCATCAACACCAAGGTAATGAATAGTGATATCCAAATCGAAGTAGCTGATATAATAATCATAAATGTTGATGATGATGGTCATCATGTTGTGTTTCCTTATATTTTCAGAAATGAGAAATGAGAAACCACAACTATAAGGGAATGTGATGAGAAGGCTCAAATCTGCATAGGAATAATAGGTTGAGGATTAGGATAAGGGCACTTAATAAAGATATCCCAAGTGAAGTAGGGATCCATAAAAATTAGGGAACTTAATAAATATATCCCAAGTGAAGCAGTTGATAGTAAAATCATAAATGTTGATGATGACAGTTATCATGTTGTGTTTCCCTACATTGTCTAAAATGATAAATGTGAAACCACAACTAAAATAGATGTGAGGAGAAGGATAAAATATACATAGGAATAGCAAGAGGATGAGAAATATTATCATGTTTATATCAGTAGGAGGCTTTTGATAGAATTTTTTTATTTGTTCTATTGGAAGATGAAAGGATCTATTTGCACCTAGGCACTAAATAGTGATATCCCAAGTGAAATAGCTAACATCAGAATCATAATTATTGATGATTATGGTAATCATGTTGTGTTTCCCTAAATTTATATAAATGAAAAATGAGAAAATGTAATTTCAATAGAACATGAGGAGAAGGATTGACTCTTCACATAAACAACAGGAGGAGAAGCATGACAATCATGATTATATTAGTAGAAGCCCATAAAATAATTATTTTATTTGTTTTGATGGAAGAGGTAGGGATACATCAACACCAAGGCACTAAATAATGATATCTTAAGTGAAGTAACTGATAAAAAAATAATAAATGTTGATGATGATGTTCATAATATTATGTTTCCCTACATTGTTAAAAATGAGAAATGAGAAACCATAAATACAATAGAATGTGAGGAAAATGCTCAAATATACATAAGAATAGCAGGTTGAGGAGTAGGATTATCATTATTATATTATAAATATCCCCTCAAGAGAACTATTTTACTTGTTTTGTTGGAAGATGTAGGATTTCATCCGCAAAAGGGCATTGAATAGAGATATCCCAAGTGAAGAAATAAATAGTAGAATAATAAATTTTTATTATGATGATCATCATGTTGTGTTTCACTACATTATAAAAAATAAGAAACAAGAAACCAAAAATACAATAGAATATGAGGATAAGACTCAACTTTGTGCAGGAGCAATAAGAGGAGGAGCAGGATAATCATACTTATATTAGTAGGATCCCCTCAAGAGAACTATTTTATTTATTCCTCTAGAAGAAGCAAGGCTCCATAATCACTAAGGCACTTAATAGTGATATCCAAAGTGAAGTATCTAATAGTAGAATTATAAATGTTGATGATCATCATCATGTTGTGTTTCCCTACATTATTAGATATGAGATACGAGAAACCAAAGTTTTAATGGAATGTAAGGAGAAGACTTAAATCTACACAAGAACATCAAGAGGAGGATAAATATTATTATGTTTATATCAGAAGGATCCCCTTAATAAAATTATTTTATTTGTTCTACTAGAATAAGCATGACTCAATTAACACTAGGGCACTAAATAATGATATCCCAAGTGACGTAGTTAATAACAAAATCATAAATGTTAATGATGATGGTCATCATGTTGTGTTTCCCTATATTGTTAGAAATGAAAAATGAAAAAACAAAACTACAATATAATGTGAGGAGAAGGCTCAAATTTTCATAGGAACAACAAGAGGAGGATCATGATGATCATGTTTATATCAGCAAGAGCCCCACAAGAGAACAATTTTATTTATTCTCCTGGAATATGCATGGCTCCATCATCACCAAGGAAATGACTAGTGATATCCCAAGTGAAGAAACTAATAGTAGAATCATAAATAATGATGATGATGGTCATCATTTTGTGTTTTCCTACATTTTCATAAATGAGAAATAAAAAACACAAATGGAATGTAACTTGAGTAGAAGGATCAACATTGTAAAAAAATAATAAAAAGAAGAGCAGAATGATTGTGCTTATATCAGTGGGAGCCCTTCAATAAAATTTTATTATTTTATCTCTTGAAATAAATAGGACTCCATCATTACCAGGGCACTAAATAATGATATCCCAAGTGAAACAATAGACAACAAAATCACAAGTGTTGATGATGTTGGTCATCATGTTATGTTTCCCTACATTGTTAGAAATGAGAAATGAGAAACCACAACTGCAAAGTAACATGAGGGAAAGAGGAGGAGTAGGATGATCATGCTTATATCTATAAGATCCCCTTAGGATAAATATTTTATTTGTTTTGATGGAAGATACATGGATCCATCAACACTAGGGTACTTAATAGTGATATCCAAAGTGAAGAAAATGACATAAAAATCATAAACATTTATGATTGTGGTCATCATGTTTTATTTCCGTATATTGTCATAAATGAGGAACAAGAAACCATAACTACAACAGAATGTGAGGAGAAGGATAAAATATACACATGAACAATAAGAAGAAGAGTAGGATGATCATGCATATATCAGTAGGAGAGCCTCAATAGAACTAATTTATTTGTTTTGTTGGAAGACTAAGGGCTCCATCAACATCAGGGCATTAAATAAAGATATCCCAAGAGAAGAAGTTGACATCAAAATCTTAAATGTTGATGTTGATGGTCATCCTGTTGTGTTTACCTAAATTATCAAAAATGAGAAATAAAAAACCACAAGTGCAATAGAACATGATGAGAAGGCTCAACTCTACACTAAAACAATAAGAGGAGTGAGATGATCATACTTATATCAATAGGATTCGCTCAAGATAAATATTTTATTTATTCTATTAGAAGAAGCATGGCTCCATTAGCACCAAGTAACTAAATACCAATATCTCAAGTGAATCAGTTGACAATGGAATCATAAATGATGATAGTGTTCATCATGTTGCGTTTCCCTACATTGTCAAAAATGAGAAATGAGAAACCATAATTACAATGGAACATGAGGAGAAGGATCAACTTTGCATATGAACAATAGGAGGAGGATCAGAAGGATCATTCTTATTTTCAAAGGATCCCCTCAAGAAAACTATTTTATTTTATTTATTGGAAGATGCAAGGCTTCATCAACACTAGGGAACTAAATAGTGATATACCAAGTGAAGTAACTAACATCAAAATAATAAATTTGGATGATGATGTTCATCATGTTATGTTTCCTTACATTGTTATAAATGAGAAACAAGAAGCCACAACTATGATGGAACATGAGTAGAAGGCTCAACTCTACATAAGAACAATAAGAAGAGGAGCAAAATGATCATGTTTGTGTATAATTTTATCCTATGGGTTTCACCTACATGGTTCATTATGCTTGCTTAGGGTCTTAGAGGCCATTTGGGTAATTTGGTAAGATTAGTCCCATATTCACTATAATATGGGGTTTCACTCTCTCTCACACCTATATATGTACCTCTCTCATTTTGTACTCATAATCTAGAGTTAATAAAGAGTATCATTTTATGCTTTTTACTTTTTGGTAATCTCTCTCACCTAATCCATAGCTTTTATGTGTGCATTCTATCTTGTTGAGAGGTATTAGATAAATCTGACATGGTATCAGAGCCTCACTCAATAGTCATTCTCCTTTTCTTAAACTTTGGGTGAGATTCCTTATTTTTATTGAGATCTCTGGTGGGTTTTTGATTGGTTTGTGTTGTGGTGGAATTTTAGTTTTTATTTGGAAAGTATAAGGGTTTATCTTCAATTTTTTAGAGGGTTTATGAAATTTATGGGTTGTTTTTTGAAATAAAAATCTTAAAAACTTGGGACCACAAACAAGCACAACAGTAAATAGGGATTACTATGTTAGGACCTTCCCAATAACTTTTCATTACCCTATGACCATAACTAAGTACACCAAAAATTGAGACTTATCCTATCTGACCCCTCTCCATCATCATTTTATAGCAACAGTGGTCTTGCATCTAATCCCAATTGTGCAATCACAACTTGGAAGTCAAATATTACCATTCCAGGCCCACAACCTCCTACCAACAAACCCATCCAACCCACTTTTCTAGCTAGGAATAAGCTATATAAAATTGTTAAGGAAAATCCATATGATATTGTGGAATAACTCCAAAAGACACCCACACAAATATCCATTCTAGATTTTTTATGTACATGTACTATCCATAAAAAAAATTAATAGAACTCCTAGGCCAATCCCAAGTTCGAAATGATATAACCTTGGACAAATTCCAAGATCTGGTTAGACATCTAGCCCTGGGCCATTAGTTGACCTTCAACCAAAGTGATATGTCATCCCTTAACCCTCTCCATAACAATCTGTTGTACATTGAAGTTGTCATAACACAACACAAAGTCAAACGTGTCCTCATATATAATGGGTTAGGACTAAATATTGTGTCTCTAAAGCTCATCAATCATCTTGGATATACAACAACCAATCTAAGTTAAAAATTAAGAGAGGGAATCACAAGGCACTATAATATTATCATTTATTGTTGGGCCTTTAACCCATGATACAATTTTCCATGTGTTAGACCTTGACTTATCTTACAATTTTATCTTGGGTATACCTTGGATACATGAAATTTGTGCAATCCCTTCGACATTGTACTGGTGTCTCAAGTTATCTCACTTAGGTATGGAGGTTTCTATCAATGGAGATTTATAGCCCTATGAACATTGCAAACATTTGGAGGTTGAGTATGAAAGTTACAACTATCGCTTTGGCCTAGATCTGGTTCCCAAAAAGGAAAAAGATGAAATACTTGTCAAATTTCTAGAGGATAATTGTATACACCTAGATAGTCTTGACTCATCTTCAAAAATTCCTCCTCTTAAAATCTCTAATCGTTTTATTATCTTGGTCAATGACCTAGGAGATTATTTGACCCATGACACATTTCACATTGCCAAGCTTCCACAGAACCCCAATTACTATGGAAGACCTAAAGCCAAGTCACTTTACATAAAATGGAAAAAAAAAGGCAAAGATAAAGTTCATAGTCTCTCTCTTGTCATTTTCACACTGGACATTGGTCAATAAGAGGACCCACTTTCCAATGATGAATCATGGTTGTATAATGGTAAAATGACCAATTGATATAAAAATTATAAATACCTCGTTCTTAACAGAGTCATAGAGATCCAAGCATATGAAGGAAGAGGCCTCAGGCCAAATCAGTAGGGTACTCTTGAGCCAATTTCTATAACTCTATATAAAAGAACTTATGGTCTCATATTTAAACCATCTAGGGGTGACCCCATGTATATTATTCATGTTTCAATGCCAACGTCTAGTAACAAAGATGCTTGCAATGAAGAAAGTCCAATCATAGAATTTATGAAGGCCTTGTTGAACCAACTTATTTGACACCCATATAATTTGTACCATTACCTTGGTTATCTGACATAACCCATTTCTTTTTTATTACCCTCAACTTCTATCCTAAGACCAACAAGAATCTACAGTGCCTATAGACTCATTTGAGAATGATGAGGCCTTTTGAAATTTTCTAGGCCTAGGAGACAATGTTCTATTGGGAGACCACAAACAAGGGTTGTCTATAAAACTAGATCCTACAACCTATTTTAGAGAATGAGTGAACACCCTTAACCAAAATTAAAAGATTAAAATATTGAGGTCCTAAAGTGAAAACCTCTTTGAGCCACTTTTGGACCAAGGTAAAAGTAAATAAAAAATATAGTCTTTTGGTGAAAACTTATTTCAAGTGTCATTAGATGGGGGTGTTCACCTTTCCTAAAATGAAGTTTAGGAGACCACCAATGATGAACTTGATTTTAGTTCCAAGTTCATTCTAGTAGGAAAACATGCCTTTGATTAAATTGCCCACTAATTTCTAATAATATTTGTAACCTAGCCATCCCTACCATTAGGAGATTCAGATTCATCTTGTTTAGGTGAGATTGAAGAACCAGTCTAAATAGAGGACTTTGTAGTTATCGACCAATTCAAATCATTACCAAACATTTTGGAATATGGTTCAACTCTCCTAGTAGAAGATACTATGAAATTCAACATCAGGACTCCAGATGACCCAAAATGGATCAAATTAGGAGCATTCCTCACTGAGGAGGAATGTGAAATCCTTATATCCCTTTTGAGGTAATTTTTTGACATCTTTACTTGGGCCTATTTATACATGCCAAATTTGGACCCCACATTGGTTGTACACCACCTTGTTGTACATCTTGATGCCAAATTTTTGAAATAAAAATTGTACAAGATGCATCCTCATATAGTTGTATTAATAAATAAAGAGTTGGAAAAAATCTTAGAATCAAGATGCATCTTTCCAATCAACTATGTAGAGTGGATCTCAAATGTTGTGCCAGTCAATAAGAAGCCATAAGGAATCAAAATTTGCATTGATTTCAAATATATAAATAAGGTTTGCCCTAAGGATGACTTTCCTTTGCCAAACATTGACATGATAGCTGACTCTATAGTGGGATATGAAATGCTTTGGCTTATGGATGGAATTTTAGGATAAAATCATATTAGGATCACACTAGAAGACTAACACAAGACAATGTTCACCAATCCATGGGAAACATTTTATTATCAAGTTATGCCATTTGGTCTCAAGAATGCTAGAGCCACATACCAAAGAGCCATGACCATCATATTTCATGATATGATGCATGACATTATTAAAGACCATGTTGATGACATATTAGGTAAATCAAAGACCCATGTCGATCATCCAATTACACTAAAGAGAATATTTGAGAGGCTTCATGAATACAAGGTCAGACTTAATCCTAAAGAGTGTGTCTTTATGGTCACTTTAGTAAAATTATTAGGATTCATCATCTCTCTTCGAGGCATTGAATTTGATCCTACCAAAGTATAAGCCATTAATAAAATGCCTCAACCTTCTAATTTAAAGCAGCTCTATAATTTGTAGGGTAAAATTTAATCTATCAGGATATTCATCTCATAGTCAGCTAACAAATGCCATCTATTTACACACATACTAAATAAAGGTGTTGCATTTCATTGGGATGAAGATTGTCATAAAGCCTTTCAGCACCTAACGGAATATCTTGCCAATTTACCTATTTTGTTATTGCCAATGCCCAAACATCATTTCTATTGTATCTATCTACCATAGACAAAACCCTAGGGGAACTTCTAGCATATCATGATGATAATGGAAAAGAACATGTCATGTACTATCTATGATGTATATTGGTCATGTATGAACACAAATATACACCTATATAAAAATCATGTTTAGTTATGTTCTTTATACTCCAGAAGTTATGGCATTACATGCTTAACAATAAGACCATAGTTATTTCATAATTAGATATACTCAAGTATCTACTATCCAAAATAGCTTTGAAAGGATGCATGGATAAATATATCATGCTTATCATCAAGTTCAAGATTAGGTATGTTAACCATAAATGTATTAAGGGACAAGTACTTGCAGATTAGTATGTTGAATCTCTCCTTGTAGACACTAAACCCCTAACTTTTTAATTCTCAGATGAGTCCATCATGACCATCATTAAAACACCTCCTAAGGAGTAGCACTAGAAGTTGTATTTGATGGATCATACACATTACATAGATCAAGGGAAATCTTATTATTTATTACACCACATGGGAATAATGTCCCTAAATCATTTTGTATCATTTTTCCTTGTACTAAAAACATGGATAAATATAAAGCACTCATTGCGGGGCTTTATCAAGTAGCACAATGAAATATTTAGCATCTTAACATTTATGGTGATTCTCATTTAATCATCAATCATGTTACAGACTAAATATGACAAATTGGTGTCATATAAGGCCATGATCAACACTCTCAAATATAAAATTGATGAAATATAATTTGAACATATACCTTGGGCTAGTAACAAGATATCAGATATCATGGCCACCATTAGTTCTTTGATTCATCACATCAATAAGGAAAAGTAGTATCAATTCCTTATTGAAAACTTTCTAGTGCCTACTCATGAACCTTCAATTTTCATAATGATCTATGATATTGTTGATCCTATCTCTATATGGTATTCAGACCTCTTCACCTCCCTTCATGACCATATCATACCACCAAACCTATCACATAAAAAACTAAAAGCCTTTACCCACCAAGCCTCATGATATACCTTACTTGGCCCAACCCTTTACCATCATAGATTTGATGGAACTCTACTTAGTTATTTAAATTTTATAGAAGCAACATTACTATTATAGGAAGTTCATGAAGGAGTATGTAGAGCCCACACCAGTGGGTACATCCTAGCCAAAAATCTCCTATCTATGTGGTTATTATTGGCCAACTATGGATGTAGCTGTAGCTACTTATGTCAAAAGGTGTGACAAATGTCAAAGGCATGCCAATTTGATTCATGCACCAGCCAAAATTATAAAACCACTACTTACACCATGTTTGTTTGTAACATGGGGACTTGATTTCATTGGGAAGATTAACCCTACCTCATTTGATGGCCATAAACACAACCTTACCACTACCAAATATTTCACTATGTAGGTTGAAGATATACCCCTCACTTATGTGATTATAAAATAGATTTCCAAGTTCATATTCAACCATATCATCTACTATTATGGTATCCCATCTGACATTATATCTGATAATAGAGGATCATTTAAAAATAAGGATACCAAAATGCTTTGTGTCAAGTACAATATCACCCAACATTTTTCTACTGCATATTACCCATAAGGTAATGGCCAAGTAGAGGCATCCAATAAAACCATTATTAACATCCTTAAAATATTTTTAATGATGTTGGCCACAATTTTCACCTCCAAATATTTTATGCCCTCTAGGCATATCACACTAATCATCTTACTTCAACCGGAGCCACTCCATATTCCTTAGTTTATGGCACTGAGGCAATTCTTCCCATTGATGTCGAGTTGCCTTATTTACATATATCATTAAAACATGTCTTGGATGATGAATATTAAAAAAATATCTCACCTACAAGAGGTAGAGTTACTTGATGAAAAATGCATGGCCATTGTTAAAAGCCTTCAAGCATACCAAAATAGACTCTCAGGCCACTATAACCAGTGAGTCAAACATAGAGAGTTTGATCTTGGTGATCTTGTTCTCAAATAAACTAAATGAACACCACAGATGATAAGAAGAAGAATATCAAGTTTAAACCCAATTGGATAGGCCCATATATCATTGCTTCAAATTATGGCTTTGGAGCATATAGACTTGCTACACCAGACATAAATGAACTTGATGAGCCAATGAACATCATACACCTCAAGCATTACTTCACTAGAGACACTTAAAATATTAACTATGCAACACATTTACGTTGTACCATAATGTCATGTTATTTATACCATGCCATATGTAATTGTTCTACCATACCTTCACTATTGACCAAAGCTCTGTTTACCATCCCTGCCCGACACTTTGACCTTAGTTTTGTTTCATTGGTTCTTTGGGAACCTTTAGAAAAAAGGATTCAGATCAAATTTTAGAATTTGATTCAATATTATATACAAAGGCAATATCTTGGATTAGTATAATAGTGGTTTGGCAGTTTCATTTTTCATTTTTTACTTCATTTCATTACAAGTATTACTGCTTATAACCACCTTTGAGAAATTTAATATCCCACTTCATGCTACTAATTATAATCACCTTTGGTAAAATTATAATCATTGACCTAGGTTGTTATTTCCTAATTATGACTACCTATGGCCAAATTAGGAACAATAACTTTACCATGCATTGTTATATCACCTTGTCATTCTTGTTTCCATACTATGACATTTATCTAATTTGAGAACTTGTTATTACCTAGTCTGATTCCTCTGATGTCATGAATAAATACAATGATTTGAGATCCCATTTGGGGAATATGTAGGTAGCACTCAATTCACATTGAAGTCAACTTAGTCACCCCTTTTTCATGCTCTCACCATTTTATGATCAATTTAAAGTTTGATCGCTCTCACAATTTTGTGAGTTGGAACCTTTAGTGTTTTGTAATTATCAATCAAGTTGACAAACTTCAAAAATTTCAAAAACATTTTTAAAATATCTTATAAAATCTTAAAAATCATAAAATTATGAAAATTGGCTTCATTTTACACTCTCATCATTTTATGAGTAACCATTTCTCATGCTCTTATCATTTTACGAGTTCATTCCCATATTCTTCTACACTATCAATCATGTTTTTCTTATCATCATTTTTCTTCTATCCCATATCTTGGGAGAAATAAATTTGTCCTAAAGTTCATGTTGGATCATGCATCTATGAAACTATATAGTCAACACCCACTTACCTAGTGCCTCTAGAGTTAGCTCGGCTACCCCTTCTTTTTCTTCTATTCCCCCATTTTTATTTATTTATTTCATTATCTCCTATAGCCTAAGGGCAATTATCATCATCTTGTTTATTCTCTATTTTTGCTAACAGTGTGATTACCCTTTTTTTTCTTTGTTTCATGTTATTTTGGTTGTTTTGTGATTTTTATATATTAGTGTTTTATCTTCTTGTTTGTTTGTTTGTATGTTTGCCTCTTTATTTGATTTCATTGTTGTGCCTTGACTTAGTATATCTAAGTTTATTAGGTGATTCATTGTGCATTATACTTAGGTCCATCCATATTCATATGTCAACATTGTCATCATGATTTTTATCATTGGTGCATTATTTTAAATTATTTATTGGATCGTGTGTCAGTCCTTCTGTATATTATGGATAAGTTATCATGGTGTTTTATATCATGATGCATACTATCATGTTATACAACAAAAATCATCTCAATAATTCTTATAGGTGATGATACCATGGTACTTCTCGTTATTCACCTAAAAAATTCCCAATTTACTTAAATAATCTCCCAAATGCAAAGTAATTAAATCGTGTTTGGATATTTAAACCTTGTTAGTTAAGATGTGCATCTCCAAACTAGTAGGTTGACCAAATTGATATTTCTCCTATGTACCAATTTACTCTTACTCTATGAGCATAGATTTCGTACATAAGCCCCCTTGTCCAATTTTCCATATTGTCCCACTCGTAGTACCAATGATTATAACTGCCTTTAGAAAAATCATTATGTTTTGATCTATCTGGGTGCTAATGATTATAACTACCTTTGAGTAAATCATTATTTATATTTTCCCAACTGGGACATGTTTTCATTATGCTAATGATTATAACTACCTTTGGGTAAATCATTATCTCTATCTACCTAAATGGGGCATGTTTTCATTTTTCTAATGATTATAACCACCTTTGGGAAAATTATTATCTTTTTACCTCCCTATGCTGATGATTATAACCACCTTTGGGTAAATCATCCTTTTTATCTACCCAATTGGGGCAACTTAATATGCCATTGATTATAATTGCATTTGGACAAAATCAGTGTTTTCCACCCCCTTTACCTTTTGGTCTGATAATTTTCCTTATTTTGAGGGATCAATCATCGACCTTCTTTGTCAACTACTTCCTTGAGGGGGCATCCAAGCCTCATTCATCACCTATTGGGGCATTAGGCATACATGACCTTTTCATTCTTTTAAAATAAATTATTGTGCCTATAACTTGCAATGGCTTCCCAAATAGGGGAAAATTGTAGACACCCTATTCTGTCCATAATTGGCTTCTGACCAAACTTCAAACTAATTTTTACAAAACATTGCAAATTAAGCCTAAAAATCAATTAATATTTAGCATCTGAACATCACAATTTTATCCATGCATCATTAGTTAATGCTCAAAATTATTTTGAGACATTCCTATTTGGGTTATTATACTGTATGCAATAATAACCTCTCATAGATTCATCCTCAGTCACCTTGTGACCTAATAAATGGTAGTTTGGCCTATGAACCCATTAAGTGGGGTACTTGATCAAATATTAAAAGAGCTAAAATATTAATAAAAAAATCATCTAATTAAACTATATTAATTACTTATCTAAATTATCCATTTGTAATTAATAAATATCTAAAAATAAAAATTTTAGAATTCAAAATATCAAGCCTTTTCATCATTTCCTTTATGAGTTGTCAAGATCTTCCAAAATATATAATTTGAAATACATACCTATTAATTAAAAAACATAATTACATGACAAATTTTAACCCAACTTGAATTAGCCTCAAATCACCGAGGGTTAGTTTGAACTCATTCCATGTTTAAACTCAACCTTAACTCACCTTGGGTGAGAGTTAACTTATGGAGGCTATACCTATTTATATCTAAGCTATTATAAGAAAGATTTATAATGCTCATTTGTTAAGAGACAAGCCTTTCAAGTAGGGTTACCATGCCAAATTCATAAACCAACCAACCAATCTAAGGTGCCAAAGAGAGAAGGAGCAAAAGAGAGCTCCATTGATGAATATGTATTGATGCACAAACCAATCAAGCCATTTGAAGCTCCAGGGAAGGTAAAATAATGATTTCTTTTGTGTTTTTTTTGTGTTTTCATTTGTATCTTTGTTACCTATGATCCCCCTAGTGTCTAGGCTAGAGGTCTCAAGTGTTTAGTGTGTTATTTTGATTTTGTTTTATTAGATTAACACTATACTAACCTCCCCTATACATATTCCTTGTTAACATTATAAAGTTCTTAAAATTTTAAGTCTAGATATGACAAGTCCACCTTATGGCATTTGAACTTAGTAAAACACTTAATCATACTAAGACTAACTAGGATACCTCCTATCATTTAGTACTCATGTCCTAATGTTTGTGACTTTACTCCTAAGTCTCCCTAACTTACCTATCTAACAATTTCTAGGCCCTAATTTATATTTTGAGTTAACACTATGATATTTGAAAAGTGTGTACAAGACAACGCCTTGCATAAGTGTTCCATACCACCCATGCAATTTGAGAACATGTTCACATCTTGATAAAAGATCTATAATGATAATTTTGTTGGATATAAATTTAAATTTTTATAAGTTGGATATTGTATGCACTTAAATTTACTTACTTAATTTAATGTAATTAATAATCCTATTAGTCAACACTAATTACACTCATTTTATTTAATCCTACTAATTTATCCCATTTCTAGTCATCAATCTAATGTCTCCTTATTCATATTTCTTCATATACTAACCTTATTCTATCACATTCCTTCATTAATAATCCTAAATCCCCATTATCCCATCCTAATTCCCACTTACCTATTATTTAGTAATTTTAAATTCCCAAAGCCCACCTACTAGCATATTCTTAGGCTCTCCTACATCCCTAGTCCCTAATAACTCGCCTAATCCCTACCTAATCCCTATATAATCATCATTAGTCCCTAAGAAGGATTTGAGAACCCTCCAAATATAGAACCTTATTTATGCTCACCTCTCCTCTCTATTATCCTCCAAATCAAGAGGATTTCAAGGTTTTAAATTCCTTGAATAATTCCCATCAAGGAATTTTAAATTCCTTGGATAATTCACATCCCTTGATCTCTTCCAACCAACTTCAAATATCCACCATTGATCCTTCCATCCTTCTTTTATTTAAATAAGGTCACTCCTCTATTAGAGATAATTATAAATTAAGTGAGTAATCCATGCCAATCCAATCCATCATCAACATCCATTGATCAAACAACATCACCATGTAAAAAATCTGAGTCAAGGTAATCTAAATCCCAATCCTCTTATTTTGAATTTGTTCCATCATGGTTTGGAGAACTTAGATTTAGGATTGTAGGTCTTAATGGATCTATCACTTAACTAGTAGTTTGATATTTGAGTTTGAATTTACACTGTTAAATCCATATAAATCTCAAAAATCATCTACATTTTTGCAACCATAGTGGGAGCTTGCTCCCAATTTAATCAATTTTTCTTGTTAATAGTGTTTTGCTATCTCATAGATCAAATTTTTAGAATTTTTTCATGCATAGGTAGAATCTATGACATTGCACTAGCATTGATGACCTTGTAGTCATAGTTTTATCTTCAATTTTACTTTTTTTTAAATACCACTAATCACAGATTGTGACTTTGTCATTAGAGTTACATTTTTGCCTAATAATTAGTGATTTTTCATAAGCCATTAATGGTATGTTTGTAGGTTCCTCAAAAAATCGTGACTTCATAAATCACATTTTTATCCTATAAGTAATAGTTTGACATTGTTGAGTTATGATCTTGTCATTTTTGATAAAATACTAATAGTTCTTCATTATCTTATAGTCTTCAAGTTTTATCTTGACTTTGTTTTGTTCTACAGGGACTCATTATCATACAATCAGGCATATAACCCCTTTTTGGTCTTTACTTTTTCATCTAATAGTTTTATTTGTAACTAAACACCTTTTTGTAATAAGGTTTTATCTCTGTAAATATTTATTGTGTGATCTGTGTGGTTTATAGGGTCGCAAAAGAGGAAAGGCAAGAAGATCATGAAAGGCCAAAACAAACACTTAGACTTTAGTCCTTTCCTATTTTCCCACGAAACCACAAATCATGTAATATTTAAATTCATGACTTTATCTTATGGAGTCATGATATTATAGTTCCAATAGTGATTTTGTGATTTTAACCTAATCCTATCATTTTCTTTTTGTCAGTCTATTTGTTGGTTGTCATGTTTGAATCTTATAGGATAGA
Source organism: Torreya grandis (assembly GCA_037957365.1). Taxonomy (NCBI): domain Eukaryota; kingdom Viridiplantae; phylum Streptophyta; class Pinopsida; order Cupressales; family Taxaceae; genus Torreya; species Torreya grandis. The sequence continues at coordinate 531,437 of JARHVA010005840.1, forward strand.
TTTAGGAATCAATCTAATTAAAATCACTCCTTTTATAGTCTTAGATTCTGTGCATTTTTTTATAAATATCTTCATTTATAAAATTTTAGATATATTATAATTTGTCTCTTAATCATCTATAAGTAAGCATCTTTAAAACATGTTTGGATACTTGATCAATCTGTCATACCTATATAAGCCCATGTCTATGTCAACTATCTAAATATGAATGTTTTGTAGTTTATAACAAAACCACAACTCTTTTCTTATACCTAATAATGATATTGTCAGTTACAGTCACAATATTGTAGCCCTAATCATGGTTTTATAGGTTAATCATCATGGTCAACTAACTTCTAAAAGATCGTAACTCATGATCTATGATTTTACTTTAGAGTAGCAATTTTGTAGTTTATAGATGTGATTTTTCACTATGTAGTTGCAATTTTGCATTCAATTTTATCCCTTTTAAGTGCATTTTAAGAGTCATTTTCGATGAATTATGAGTCATTTTGGGCCTCCCTCAAGGTCCAAATTACTACTAGACCCCATAAGGGGCTCCACCCATTGACCCGCAAGGGGCACTATCCCTTGACCCTGTTAGGGGCTACCTCCCCCAAACCCCCATGTCATGGTTCACTCACCCCAAAGGAATTATAAAGCCAAATCATGATTTTTTAAGGGTGTTTTTTTAAGGCATATTTGACTAACATCTTGTTTCTTACAAGGGTTATTTTATTTTTCTAACATCATCTTTTTTAAAGTCATATTTTGGGTCTAACATTTTATCTTACAAGTTACCCCTCAAGTTTGATTATCCAAACTACTAATCATTGTCTTGTAGATTACCTTATTTTGGAGTGACAAAGTCAAACTGCTAACCATGTGCTTTCAATCCACTTGTCAAAGACTCCTTGTGGCACTTTAAAAATCATTTTGAATCATTTTCATCACCTTATATATATATGTATGTATATATCCTTATCTTGTATATTCTTGTCTTTCATCTTGTAGTTTCATCACTTCATCTTAATTGGTTAATTAATCTTTTGGCTTACTTAATTGTCTCCCAGGGATATAGTTAGTGTATGCTCTCCTCCTCACATCCTTGCATTAATTATTAGAGGATCAAAAACCACATTCAAACCCCTTCCCATTTTTTATTTTCTAGGTGGCTAGTGATCATGGATTTCAACACCACACACTTGACTAAACTCTGTGTTTTTGATGAAGTCAAAAAATTATAAGAGTTTTTGTTAGGTGCCTAATTATAATTCCTCATAAATAGTTTCATGGAGTGAGGGTAATTTAAGGTTAAAGAGATAAGGTGGTTAGATAGCATACGATATGGACTTGGGACCTACTGTACCTTCACATATATAGGGGATGCACCTAGAAATCCTTGTGTAAACCTATCATAGTATCGTTTGGCTATAATAGGCACCTTATTTCTAGATTTAGTATCATCTCCTAAGTATCCATCATGTTCAAATGGGTGTAGAGGGTTTGATCGATTCTAAAATGGGTCATCATCCTATAGCCTCACCTGTAAATCCATTTGATGGTGTAAGTATCTAGTTACACACCCATAAATTTATGAATCATAGCTTTTTTGGTTTTCTTACTTGGGTGTATGTTGTTCTAAACTAGTATTATTTATGACTCAATTTATCCTTCACTCAAACCTATATAACTATCTGTGTCTTTTCACAACCCATTTTGTATATTATTGCCTCATCATTCTATCATGTTGTACATCCTTATCCCATCATCCTTTGTGTATATCATCTTAGTCTTGATTCATCCTTTTATACATCTTCATAATCATCCCATTGTGCATATTCCATTTTTTTACATCTTCCCATTGTCACCTTTTCCTCATCCCATCCTTAGTTATACCCTTATCCTCTACATACCATGATCACATCTTACATCCTTACCTAAGTCTACATCATTAACTACTCACCTTCACATAATCACCTCATTACCCCCTATTCTAACCATATCCACCCACCATTTTTCATCACCCCATCACACACATATCCTAATCATCATCTTTTATATCCTTATATTACTCTCTTGTACATATTTTATTTCTCTTATACATCCTTCTAGTCACATCCTATCCTAGTCTCCCTCATCATTAGTCATACCCCTACATATCCTAAGCACATTTTATTTCATCATTTGCATCATATCATAAGTTCACTCTACCCATCATCATTTATCTTGACCTTATTTTCATCACCCATTTAATCTAAATTTTTCCTATCCCAGTTGGCTCTTTAGGTCATATACAGGTTCACACCATCCCTCTCATCTTTAGTCATTTCATCATCACCTATCTATATTTGTTATAATCACATTATCCCATCACCTTCATCACATAATACTATAACATCCCATCCTACCTAGAGATAATTATTTCAAGGTTTGAGCTATCCCTTCATATCATCCCATCATCATTTGGTCAGATATCATACCTAGTCAATATCCTAATATCACTTTATCACTTTGTTAGTCTCAATGTAACAAACCCATCATCATTAATACAGTCTGTATCATCCTTGCCTATTGATATCTAGTACCCATCATATCATCATCTTACTAGTTTCAATCAAATCCCCCATCAAATCCTTTTATCATTTTGCTAGTTTGAAAACTAGATATTGTAGATAGGGCATTAGTATTTAGTGTATTATTCATCTGAGTTTTGATCCTAGTATTTAATCCATCAATCTATTTCATCATCACCTATCATACTAGCTTGGCCCTTTGAACCTAATTGGTTCAAGAAGCCATGTCTAATCCCTAATCTACATCCACATCAACCCCCCATCATCATCCATATTTGATCATCCATGGATTTAGAATTGGTTTCTGTAGACCAATACATCTTAGATAATAAGGATGAGGTCCTTTTGCAACCAATAGATATGCATGTTTGTCTACCTTTTAAACCTGATCCCATTCACCCCAAACCAAGACCTAGCCCCATGAAATCAATCTTATCTTTCCTTGATGTAGTCACCCTATTCAATCAATACATTACAGAGAATAAACATTAACTCCTCATGTGGCTGTGGAAGATGGGTGCTCACTTTCCTGATGATTTTGACCCTATAAGCCTAGAGTCACCTTCCAAACAAGTCCATTATCAATTTTTATCCTCATCCCATTCCCTTACACCATCCATTATCCCTATCCAAACCCCTTTAGACCTAAATTTTACTTGTCCATAGTTAAATCTTCTATATACCAATCATAATCCATCACCACACCCTCATCCTACTAGCAAAGGAAATCCTAGTTTGTCCACCTCATCCCCCAATAACATGACATCCCTCTCACATCCTTTTGAATCCACCACACTATCCTAGTAAGTCATCCATCCTTTATCACCCACCACCATGAAGCTCAACCCTACTCTCATCGAGCAGTATATAGCTACTAACAAGGATGAGATCCTCTTATATTTATTTATGATGGGTGTACCACTTATTGAAGGTGTTGATCATCTTCAACTCATTTCACTTAATGTCTCAACATTGCCATGTGAGTCCCATTTTAGTCCCCTATTTAATAGTCATATCCCATCATTTTCCCCTTCCCCTACTAGTAAAGGGAATCCAATCTTGGCCACCTCATCTACTACCAGTCCGTCCACCCAATTATGTCTACAACCATATAACCAAAATTCCAATGATTCCACATCTAAATCAAGAAAAATCAAATCATCAGCCTAATTAAAAGATATCTTATTTCAGTGAATCCCAAAGTATGTCACTAGGGGCATATCATAGCCAAAATAATCATATATTAAGTCAAAAATCAATATCCTCTAGTGAGCCCTAAAATTAGGCACCAGGGGGCAATCAAAGTCAAACCCAATCAGCAATTTAAAATAAATTAAAAAATAATAATCATATGACTGATCATCCTCTTAATGCTTGGGTCAAAGAATCAAAAGGTCTTGAATCCCTTACTCTCATGACACCAATCTAATAAATCCCCTCCACCATATCCAATGGTGTATGAAACTATTGAACCCCATTATTTCTCCCCATCTTATCACATCAACCATCATGATCATATACCTCATCTACATCCTATATCCCATTATCAAAATCATGACATCATCCCATATGTACCATATCTCAAATACCTGGGAAACATTTTCCCTCATAGGGGTTCTGAAGACACCTAGTCAAAATGTCCATAGGACATTAAATCAAGAATCAATAAAGGCCATCGAGACATGATCCTAGCATCACATGTCTTTATAATAGACATCATTTAAACATCATAATGATGTCAATATATTGCATCTTGCCCTTATCTAATAAATTGAGATGCCCAATGAAAGTCAAAAAATGTTAAAAAAAATCATTTATCTAATGGTGAAAACCAATCTTCTAGCACCTTGGGCAAGTACCATGGTGAATAATAGTTTTAGGCATCATGGTAAAATAATCTATTATCTGTATTGTACCTCAACACTTAGTGGAAAATCCAATCCATTCCTTGTCCATTCCCTCTCTCCATTATTCTTACCCATCATCCATCCTATTATGTCCCTACTTCCTTCTTGTCTTGACCTTCGTAAAGATGTGGAAGGTGTCTTGAGAAATGTTCTCAAATCATCTTGGCATATCCTTTAAGGGACACTTAGGAAATTAAATATCTAGTTCCTTCATGATGTGGTCATTTTCAATCCTTAATCCATTCTTCCTTAGTCCTCATCCCCTTTTCTACATCACCCCCATCCTTTTGTTGTCCCATCCATCATTCCATCCATTCTCATCCTAGTTTTTAGGCTTGGTATTCCCTTTGCTAATAACCCCATTTTTATAGTGTATATACATATTCCAAAAATCCTTAAAAGTAAAATATTCTAAAAAACCCTAAAAATCATAAAATTTGAAAAAGCCATAAATAGTCCATGGTGTCTTGTCTTATACCTAAACCCCTAGTTGTATCCATCTAAATTCATGTTACCATCCTAAACCACATCTAATACCTATCCCATCTATCATGTTGTCCATATACCCATCCCAAACAAATATCCATCTCCTATTCCATTTTGGAACCCACTCTCAATGGTCACCCATTTATGTCTTCATCATCATCCCTTTTGACTAGGTATTATCAACTTTCACAACCTTGTCAAATAATTTAGTCTAGCGCCCATCACTTATTTATCATTCCCTCTTCATATCTATCACCCATCCAATCCCTATTTGATAGTATGAAAGGTATATGATCCCATCACCTCTCTATCAATGCCTCTCCATACATAGCACCCATCTAATCACTAATTTTCTAATATGGAAGGTATTTGATCCCATCATCTCCTAATATTTTTTTAGATTGGAATCTTATAAGGTTTTATCTTTTAGTAATCTTTGGGCATCTTCACATCCATATCCTCATCCACATCCTTATCCTAATCCTACTCTCTCATCCGAGTCCATACCTTTATCCAAATAACTAGTTGATCCTCATTAGAATTTCTAGCTCTCCCCAATCCACATATATTCTTAGTCCATAATCATATCCTAATCTAACCCATCACCCAATCATTCATCCCATTAGTACATAAGACATTGTGACATTGCATATATGTTTGTGTGTGTTACTTGTTTGTTTTGTTTCTCTTATTTACAAGTTTTTATCATGTAAATATTTGATTGTATTTATCTCTTTTTATATTGGGAAATGAATGGGGATGATATGAGGTCACCAATACTTATAAGTGTCCTTTATGATGCAAAGTTTGTTATTTGCCCATGCACTTTAGCACAATATCCTCTTGGTCATATATATATCATGGGGCATACTACCAATTGCCATATTTATCAGATTGATTAGACTAAAATGAGCCTTATGAAATTTGTTATGGCTTGATCATCTTCACCCTCATCATTTATCCAATCATTTACTCATCCCTATTTTTATCCCTAAGCTAATCCTTTCAAATCATCTGACTAACATCCAATATTGTATCCTCATCTCATTATTTGAGTCACATCTTATAATCACTAACATCATCCTCTAATCCTTAATCATTATCATCATCTTCTTCTCCATCAATTTACATTTATTCTCAAGTCAGAACAACATTGGCTTGATGTCTTTTCAGACTATGTAGGCATTACTTGGCCACTTTTCAATGCCCAAGGATAGCTCAGCCACTATCTTCTCTCTCACTCTATTTCATGTGTCTTTGTTAGGGGCATCATCACTACTCATTGGTCACTTGATCATATAATTCATCTATCATCACATACATCATATTGATCAATTTAGATTTGAGCTACACCCATCATTAATCTTATCAAATCATCATTTTATCTTATTTTATAGCTCTCCCTTATATGTGTCCTTACTTGGGATACATCTAAAGCTTATGGTCTTTTAATCCTATCATCATCATTTCATTTTTTATTCCCTCTTGAGATGTGTTGACAACCATGACATAATCATCACTATTCCCTATGCATGTTTCTTTGCTAGGGGCATCCTCAATCTATATTCCTTTGCTCAAATCTGACTCATCTTCATCATCTATCTCACATTTGTAATTTCATCCCATCATTTATCCATTGCATCCCACCCCTCTTTTCCTCTTTTGAGTGGACATCTATCTCATTATTTCTTGCATATCCCCTCGAGGGGGCATCATATCCCCTAACATCATCTACTAACATTCATCTATGACATAGTTTTTATTTGAAAGACCATTACTCCTTCCAATTTGCTTCACTCAAAATACCCTTTAAAATAGGGGCAAAATTTATGCTTATAAATCCACTATCTTAATTTAATATCACTAATAATCCTATTAGTCAACATTAATTATGCTCATCTTATTTAATCTTACTAATTTATCCCATCTCTATTCATCTATCTAATGTCCCTTTCTTCATATTTATTTATATAATAAACATATTCCATCCCATTCATTCACTAATCATTCTAAATCCCCATTATCCCATCCTAATTCCCACTTACCTATTATTTGGGGATTTTAAATTCATAAAGCCCACCTACTAGCCTATTCATAGGCTCTCCTACACCCCTAGTCCCTAATCACTCACCTAATCCCTACCTAATCTCATATAATCAGCATTAGTCCCTAAGAAGGATTCTAGAACCCTCTAAATATATAACCTTCTCTAGTCTCACCCCTCCTCTCTAGAAGCTTCCAAATATAGAGGTTTCCAGGGAATTTTAAATTTATTGGATAATTCCCATCCCTTGATCTCCTCCAACCAACTTCAAATCTCAACCATTAATCCTTCCATCCTTATTCTATTTAAACAAGGACACTCATCCATTATAGCTAATTATCAATTAAGTGAGTAATCCATGCCAATCAAATCCATCATCAACATCCATTGATTAAGCAACATCAACATGTCAAAAATTTGAGTCAAGGTAATCTAAATCCCAATCCTCTTGTTTTGAATCTTTTCAATCATGGTGTGGAGCACTTATCTTTAAGATTGTAAGACTTGTTTTGAATTATATATTCATCTATTGCATTAGGTCTTAATGGATCTATCAATTTAACTAATAATTTCATATTTGGGTTTGAAATTACATTGTTAAATCCATATAGAGCTTAAAAATCATCTAAAGATACATATCTATGTTTAAACCCTTGTGACACATTATGGATTAGATAATTAATCTAAGTATTGCAAAGCCTTGAGAAATAGGTCAAAGGTGATTGATAAAAAAAATCCAATAATGATATAATCTATGTTTTCAAATTTTCTACTTGTAAGGTTTTGGTAACACATATGGATCATTATTTTTGAGCAACATGACTCCTTATTGCTTAATCATTTAATATAAGAGAAAGATAAATATATCCAATTGGTCATTGATACATTATTTTTGATAAATCAAATATGTGTTTCAAAATATATAATTTCAAAGGTCAGATGGCTGAGTGTATCAAACCAATCAATTTGAAATGTTTTTTTTAAATGTAATTGTCCTATCCCTTGATGCTTGACTGCGAGTTTTATAAAATCCTATGTAGTAAACCAAAGTTGAGGAGAGTTTGGAGGGACTATTCTAAACACATGGGGGGGTTTACCCAATGATCAAGTAAGTTTTGGAGATGGGTAATCTCTAGGTGCACTTTCTTCGTTTGAGTTTGAATATATAACATAACATTGGATCACACATTTAACTTGTTATCAATGCAAAAATAATTATACAACATACTTTGGTTAAATGTAGCATCATTTTTGCTCTTCTATAATTGAAAGAGAATTTTAGCTAGAAAAACATGTCAAAATTATGATTTTTTTAGGAATCATTGTAAAAACCCCTTCAAAGTACAATGAAAACTAGTGTTTTTTATTTTTTTAATAATAATAATAATATCACTAAAAATTTGTTTCCAATTCTAGCATGCATTTTAATTTACAAATAGTAATAAGTAATTATAATGATACAACAAATCATAATGATAATGTTTAACAACTTCTAGCAATTTTTCATATATTCTAATTCGCATACACTTATTCATAGTATGTATTATGATTTAAAGATGAGCCATTCATGTAATAAAATAATGTGAATGTTTATATACCATATTTCAAAATATACAAACTAGATAATGGTTTTACATCATTCAATGATCTCTTAATTACATCTCATAAATTTTATATCATTAAATACACCTCGTATTTTAATTTAAATGTATTAAATAATATGATAATGGAAATTAATTGTAATTTTTTCAAGTCAATTTTACTAACATCATTTTAATCAAGTCTATTGACACATATCAAAAATTCATGTAAAATACATATTCACAAAACATTTGATCATATGTTGAATATGATACTTATCCATGAGTATAATAATAAAATAGCATTCATAACTCAATTATTTATCATTTAATTATAATAAGACATAAGATAAGGGCTATTTAATCTTAGATTTTATCATTTATAATTACATTGTTTACAACAAAAAACATGTAAATAAAAATATAATACATATAATATTTATAAATATCATTTCAAAATATACAACACGAGATAGTGACTTAGTTATAGTTTTTAATGTCTTCAATATTACATATTTGACAACATTACATCATTTATTACATTATTCCAAATCTATACCAGACAAACATCTGAGGTTGGTAACAGACTGTGTAGATGCAGAGAGAGTATCATATATTTTTTTACCTCTAAAGACAAAGCCCTTTGATTTCTCTACACACCTTTCATCCATTGAGAGTGGCCCTACCAGTCACTATAAGGATAGATATGACTATGAAGATAAGAAATATATCATTGTGTGATTACATCCACAATGTAGCTACTCCACACATAATAGTACAAGTGTAATTATGAATAAAGATAGGAATTGGTGTATTCTTAATATATATTATATATACATGTTGCTTACAGTCTTAATTTTAGATATTAAAATTACACCTTATCGCATCTAAACTTAATAAAACACTGAGTCATAATGAGACTAATTAAGATTCCTCTCATTGTTTAGTACTCATGTCCCACCATTCACAACTCTGTCCCTAAGTCTTCCTGACCTACACATCCAATAATTGTTAGGCCTTAATGTCTATTATGAGTTAAGACTATGATCTTTGAAAAAGTGTTTACTAGATAATGCCTTACATGGGTGTCTCATACCACCCATGCAAGCCTAGGTCTTGTTCACACTTTGATGCAACATCATATAATGACATTTTTTGTGGATATAGATTTAATTTTTTAAAGGTTAGATAGATATCTATTTTAAATTCTTAGTGACATGATATGGAACAGATAATGAACCTAAGTCTTCCAAAATTTGAAATAATAAGACAAGGTTGATCGATAATGAAACTTTTATGATGATGTTATCTACATTTTCAAATTTTGTATTGTAATATTTTGGTAACATCTATGAACCATTATTTTTGAAAAACATGATTCCTTATTACTTAATCATTCAATATAAGAGAAATATAACTACATCTAATTGGTCATCGATGTGTTATTTTTGATGAATCAAATATGTGTTTTAGAAGATGTAATTTCAAAGGTCAAATGACTGAGTGTATCAAACTAATCAATTTTTAATGTAATTTTTTAAATGAAATTATCCTATCCCTTAAGGCTTAACTAGGAGTTTTATAAAATCCTTGAAAAATAATTTTATTTATTCCTTGTTGATGATGTTAGCATTTGCCAAAATGTTTTGAGTAAAATATATTTGTTTAAGTGTAGCATTCTTTACTTAGAGAGTTGAATGCATTCCTTTATGACACTATTTTATAATAATTCATTAAAAGAGTTATGTCAAGAGAGAATGTGTATATATTATCAATGATAATAATATAAGCGGTATTAAGGAAGAAGATGAAAACATTGGTGGTAATCACATAATAATTTTATGCTTGTTTAGGTTCCAAAACCAAATAGAAAATCGTTCTTGTTTGAAAATGAATATGAAAGTTACATATTGAATGGTGAAAGCAATTTTTTCATTAAATGGATGGTGCATCTTTTTTTAGGATAGAGATTTTGTAAGCGCTTGACCACAGATAAGACTTAATATAAGAATGATATTGAACACCTTTGACAACTAGCACATAGAGGAATGAAATAACAACTCTTGATAGATGAAGGGGACTCTCTACAACTATTCAACAACTAGTAGTAACACATAGAGGAATGAAGTGACAACCCTCAATAGATGAAGGGAACTCTCTATAACTATTCAACAAATAGCACTAGCACATAGAAGAATGGCATTTTATTGAGGGATGCCACTATCCATTGGGTATGCTAGGTACGTTAAATCTTAAGTGGTTTGCATAATATATTATTGTTTTATAATGTTAAATAGTGGATAATTTGATTCTCCACTATATCAAATGTTTAATGTTTAATTATTAATTAAATATGTTTATGAATGGTTAAATAATATATGTTAATTGTGTATGGTCAACATAAATATTCTAAAAAACACCGATTATTTACCCTCAACAAAATTATAATGTCGCGTAAGAGAACCACACGAAATGAGGTGGTATCCCAAAATTAATTTATTTTTATATTTTAATAATTTACATATTATTTTTTAAATTTTTATATATTAATAAATATTTAATTTATTTATATTTTAAGAATTTAATTATTAATTTTATTTATATATTATTAAATATTTTAATAATCATCACCAATCATTTTTTAGTTATCTCTTTGTGGTTTTTAATATCATTTTTTTTGTCCTACCATACATAAAACTTACGTAAATTTGATAAGTGGCCCTTATTGTGAATATTTACAAAAAAATTAATTTATTTCTATAATGTTTTTTTGTTTAATTGAAAATATATTAAAATTATATTAAATAATCAATAAGATATAAAAGTTATTGATACAAAAAAGTGAGGAATAAGTCACACTTTGAAAATCGCATCGATAGGGTCCAAGAGATTATATTAACATTTTAATAAAGTTTGAAGCTATTTTCAACCAAAAATGTGATGAAACTAAAGAGTTATAAGACATAGCAAAATAACATAGTTCACACTACCCAGTCAGAATAATGATAAAGGATGAAGGAGGAAGAGGTGGGGTACCTTTTGAATTATTACCCCATCCTGCCCAATGCCTAGTAGGTAGAGGGTTTGTAACATCATGTTTAGAATCCCAACCATATTCCTCCTATTCTTTACTTTCATCTTCATAATCATTTGGTTAGGTAGGATAAATAACAATGGATAAGTGAAGGAATCTCCCTTACAATGGTGAGACCTACCCAAAGTGGCCAACACCACCACCTCCACCATCCCCACTAGTACTTTTGTTTATGTCATCCCAACCACTACCACTTACACCTACATGGACATGAGTTTGAGGTCTTAGGCAAGGAAAGTGTCTTCAAGGAGAACCACTGCAACACCTATGGCAAGACTAAGTCCTCCAACACAACCCATGTCTCTAGTCCCATGGGGATGACCAAAAGTGAAGGGAGTGAAACAACCCCAAATAATGTTAATTTTTTTTATTATTATTGGAATTATTTGTGAATAGAGTATGAATGATACTATGTGTAAGTCATGCTACACACTTCCTAATGTGTGAAGATGTTTGTTCTATTTATGCACATTTGTGTGCAAGCAATCATAACTAGATTTGGTCATGATAGATCCTTATCCAGAGGTAAACACCATTATAGGATTATATATGGAAAAAATTGTTGTCATAAAATGCATACAATTTAGGGTACATTAGTGTATGGATCCACACAGATGAACTCTGAATTGTTTATTATTGGTTTATCATCTTGATAGTATCACCTAAGGTTCCTTAACCCTAGTTAAGCCTCTTTTTCTTCCTAGTGACTCTAATTTTCATTTTATTTAAAATCTTAATATTACATGAGTCTTGATAATTCACATTATAGATGGATAGTACAACACAAGAGGCCATCACATCAACTCTTGTGTAATCATCAAAAGATTAATTTTTTGAATCGCACATTCAATATTATTAACCATCACATAAATTAAAAAATGGAGGTCTTACCTCTATTTTATTCCTACTTGTCCCTTGGTTGTTCTAAATAATTACATGAACATATTTGGGTTAATTGATACCAAAATCAATTGTTCTAAAAACCATGTTTGTATTCTACTTTAGAACGTATGTAAATTTCAACCTTCCATTAGATTAACTTATTTTAATTTAAAAAATTCATCCTAGTTGCATAAATATCTTCTTTATGCTTTACTATGTATAAAAAGGAAATGATCCATCATATTGTTAGTGTTTAGAATACAATTGATTACTTTTGTATAAGCAACTAAACACAGAATTGAAACCAGAAGTAATAAGTAACTAGAAATCAGAAACAACAAATAATAAGAGATACAAGAAACAACCAATCTTGTATTAAACTCTTCCAAAAATAAATACAATAAAGAAATCTCTCTCTCCTCACACCTCGAAGATGTAAAATAATTCTCCCTCAAGAGTTCTCTCTCTCTCCATCAATTATAACAATTCAGTAATTGAGTTGATTGTCGAGACAACTCAGTAATTGAGTTGATTGTAAAGTCCTAGGATCACAGTATTATGTTTCTTTCATTGATGATGATACAAGAAAGGTATGGCTTATTACATAAAGAGGAAATCTGATGTTTTTGATACATTTAAGAAATGGAAAGCTTTGGTTGAGAATGAAACAGGTTTGAGATTGAAGTGCCTTAGATCTGACAATGGTGGTGAGTACTACAGTAATAAATTCAACAGTTACTGTTCTATGAGTGGAATATGCAGGGAAAAGATGGTTCCAAGGACACCTCAGCAAAATGGAGTTGCTGAAAGGATGAATAAAACAATAATAGAGCATGCACGGAGTATGAGGTTGCATGCTGGTTTGCCCTTACAGTTTTGGGCAGAAGCTATAGATACTGCAGTTTACCTGATTAACAGAGGACCTTCTACTGCACTAGATGGTGGAATTTTAGAAGAGGCTTAGATAGGTAAAAGGTAGATCTTTCATTTCTCAGAGTTTTTTATTTTGAAACTTTTGTGTACATTGATAAAGAAAATAGAAAGAAGTTGGATGTTAAATCTATGTAGTGCACTTTCATTAGTTATGGTTTTGGAGATTTCAGATTTTGGTTGTGGAATTTAGAAACTAACAAAATTATTAGAAGCTGTGATGTAGTTTTCAATGAGAAGGTGATGTACAGTGATCAGCTCAAGAGGCTAAATAATTTTAAGTAGGAAAATCTTGATTTGGAAGAGGTTATGATCCAAAATGAGCTCATGCATAAAAATCATCACTCACAAAAAAACACAGAGACCGACGTCAGTCAGGTGGAAACCGATGTCGATCAGGTGGAAATCAATGTCAGTTAGGTGGAAACTGATGTTGGTCATGTGGAAATTGACATCGGTCAGGTGGAAATTGATGTCAATCAGGTGGAATCGACGTCGATCAGGTGTAGATCGACATCGATCAGAGATGACCGGGATCGATCACTATCAAAAGAAAATTTGGGCAAACAACAAGCTATAAATGAGTCTCAAACACCCATAAGGAGGTCTGAAAGGGTAAGTAAACCTCCAATTCATTATTCCCCTTCTTTATACTACTTGTTGCTCATTGATGGTGGAGAACTAGAAGTTTTGATGAGGTAATGCAGGTAAAATCTAGGAAATAGTGGGAGCATGGCATGAATGAGTAAATTGATTCCTTGGAAAAGAACCATACGTGGGATTTGGTTGAGTTGCCAGCTGGAAAGAAAGCACTAAAAAACAAATGGGTATACAAGTTAAAGGAAGGAGAGAATGGACAAATGAGACATAAGGCCAGGTTGAAGAAAAGCTTATATGGTCTTAAGCAAGCTCCAAGACAATGGTATTTGAGGTTTGACAGGTTTATGACAGAGCATGGCTTTAGTAAATGTCAATCTGACCATTGTGTTTATTTTAACAGATTGGATAATGGTAGTTATATTATCCTGTTACTGTATGTAGATGATATGTTTGTTGTAGATTCACACATGCAAGAAATTACTGAGCTTAAGGTAAAATTAGCTCACACATTTGCCATGAAGGATTTAGGAGAAGCAAAGAAAATCCTTGGCATGAGTATTAAGAGAGATAGGAAAAATCACAGTTTGATTTTGTCTCAAGAGGATTATGTGAATAAGGTGTTGGAGAGGTTCAATATGCAGGATGCAAAACTGGTAAGCACACCTATGGCTAGACACTTTAATTGAGCAAAGAACAGTGTCCTAAATCACATGCTGAGGTTGAGTACATGAGTAGAGTTCCATATGCTTCAGCAGTTGGGAGCTTGATGTATGCAATGGTATGTACTAGACCTGATATTACCCAAGCAGTGGAAGATTGTTGGTTGAAGGATAACAAAGAAAATCAGCATGAAGGTAATAAAGATTATTGTACATCTTTGAGGTGTGAGGAGAGAGAGATTTCTTCATTGTATTTCCTTCTGGAAGAGTTTAATACAAGATTGGTTGTTTCTTGTATCTCCTATTATTTGTTGTTTCTGATTTCTAGTTATTTATTACTTTTGGTTTCAATTCTATGTTTAGTTGCTTATACAAAAGTAATCAATTGTACTCTAAACACTAACAACTAGTATCAGAGCGTGTTAGTGTTTGTTGATTACAGAATTCACTCATAGGGGTTTCCAATTGAGTGGGATCAAAGCAATGGTAGAAGAAAGTAAACTAAGAATGAAGAAATTCAATGGCAAGAATTATCAATTATGGAGGATGCAGATTGAAGATTATCTGTATTAAAAAGATCTATATTTATCGTTGGGTGGGGTTTCAAAGAAGCCCACAGACATGGAAAATGAAGAATAGAATGTTCTTGATAGAAAGGCTCTTGGATCTATAAGGTTGAGCCTGGCAGCTTCTGTGTTTTTCAACTTATCACAGGCAAAGACAATGGTAGAGTTAATGGATACTTTGGAAAATTTATATGAAAAACTCTCATCTTTAAATAAGGTATATCTTATGAAGCAATTACTTAATTTGCAAATGCAGGAAGGTGGATCTGTATCTAGTCATCTTAATGATTTTCATACAATTGTAATTCAGTTAAATTTAGTCAAAATAGTTTTTGATGATGAAATTAAGGCTTTCTTAATCTTATGCTCTTTACCTGAAAGTTGGCATAGTTTGGTAATGGCAGTTAGTAATATTGCATCTGCTTCAAATATCTTGAAAGTTGATGATGTTGTTAGTGTAATCTTGAATAAAGAAATTTGTAGGAAAAGCACAGGGGAAACACCAGGTAATGCTTTAAGTGTTGAAAGCAGGGGAAGGCAAAGAGAGAAGGGCAAGCAAGGGAAATCAAGGTAAAAGATGGGAAGTAGATCCAAATCCAAAAATAGAAGAATAACCTACTAGAATTATGGAAAGAAAGGGCATGCAAAGAAAGATTGTTGGTTGAAGGATAACAAAGAAAATCAGCATGAAAGTAATAAAGAAGCAAAAGTTGCAGGTATTGTTGCACAGGATGCTCTTACATTTTCTTTGGATAATAAAGTAGAATCATGGGTTTTAGATTCTGGTGCTTCTTTCCATGCAACCCCAAATAGGGAATTTTTCAATGATTATGTCCATGGAGATTTTGGAAAATTTTATTTAGGGGATGATGAACCTTGTAAAATTGTTGGCAAAGGAAAAGTGCAGCTGAAATTGCAAAATGGCAACACATGGGTGTTGAAGGATGTCATGCATGTACCCATCCTGAAGAGGAATCTAATTTTTACAAGAAAGTTGGGTGATGAGGGTTGCACAATAACTCTCACAACTAAATCTTGGAAAGTTTCCAAGGGTGCACTTATATTAGCAAAAGGTAAGAGAGTAAGTACACTTTATCTATCTACTTGTATTACTAATTATTCTCCTTCTATTTTATCTACTTCAGATGTAGATGCAAATTTGTGGCACTGTAGGCTTGGTCACATGAGTGAGAAGGGAATGAATGTTCTTAAGTCGAAAGGTAAGCTTTCAGATTTGAAAAGCATAGATCTAGATTTCTGTGAGCATTGTATTTTTGGGAAATAGAAAAAAGTGAGGTTTCTCAAAATTGGGTCAACAAAGAAGAAGCACAAGTTGGAGCTTGTTCACATAGACGTGTGGGGACCAGCTCAGGTAGCTTCTATTGGAGGATGGACAGTTGAAGCTGGAAAAGATCTATACAGATGAGAACCCTGTTGATATGTTAACAAAGCTGGTAATGAAGGAGAAGTTGAATCTTCATTCAAATTTTGTTGGTCTTCAAGATTGAACTTGAAGAGGGAGAAACAAGTTAGAGATGTTTAGAGGATGTTGTTGAATAGGTATAGGTGCAGTTGTGTATCTCCAAGTGAGAGATTGTTGAGTTGTGGAGCTAAAAGCTTCACTAATGAGCTAATGTGGAGGTTACTGGACTTACATAGTAATCGACATCGATCATAACCAATTGACATTAGTTAGGGGTCAATCGGCATCGATTAGAACCAATTGACATCGGTTAGGGGTCGGCTGGCATCGGTCATCTTCAGACCAACACTGAATTTTGTGCATTTCTAGAATTTCTATTTTTAGATGTGCGTTTCTAGCTTTTCTATTTTTAGCAGAATAGATTTGAGCCTTTGATTAAGAGGTGGATCTAATGGTGGAGAATGCAAGGCTCATGAACCCTAGTGTTGTAGTATACTATATAATAGGGTTAGATCCTCATAGCATGTAGGGGAAGACAACTCAGTAATTGAGTTGATTGTAATTGATGGAGATAGATAGAGAGAGAGAGAGAACTCTTGAGGGAGAATTATTGTACATCTTTGAGGTGTGAGGAGAGAAAGATTTCTTCATTTTATTTCCTTCTGGAAGAGTTTAATACAAGATTGGTTGTTTCTCGTATCTCCTCTTATTTGTTGTTTTTGATTTCTAGTTACTTATTACTTCTAATTTTAGTTCCGTGTTTAGTTGCTTATACAAAAGTAATCAATTGTAATCTAAGATCCTAACACATATGCATACTTTGGCATTCCAAAAAGGGTACAATA
Organism: Torreya grandis; assembly: GCA_037957365.1. Taxonomy (NCBI): domain Eukaryota; kingdom Viridiplantae; phylum Streptophyta; class Pinopsida; order Cupressales; family Taxaceae; genus Torreya; species Torreya grandis. Next base: position 549,008 of record JARHVA010005840.1, read on the forward strand.
CAAGTATCTTTGCCAAGACCTAAGGAAATATTATTATTTAATAACTTGTAATATCCCAAAACTATCAACAAACCTTTTAAACAAATGATACAAGAAAGGATAAGCTCATAACCGTCATATACTCTTAAGGTTGCATTAATATCAATGATGCAATCATAATCATACATATTTAAAATAAGATCAAATTTTGGTTATGTAGTCTTAATGAAAAATATTCTTTTACATACACCAACTGCAACATAATCATAAAATAGTAGAGACACTATTACATTTACCAACATTGAAACTCAATGCCAATCAATATCATCTATTTAGTCATTTAGACCAAATGTCACTTATCCAATTGATTGAGCTCACATTCAAACCAACATTCCATGAATCACATAATTCAATATCTCAAGCCTATCATAACCATGTAGAATAAATTTAAGAAAGAAATCAAGAATCAAATAATAACTTATTTTGCATTTTACCTAATCATACCATGTTATGGTTCTATAAAATGAACACAACCCTAACACAGTCCTTAACAAGAAGAAAAAATAACAACCATCAATAAAAGTGACATAGTCCTATAGGTTTTAAATAATTTAATCCACTTAGAAGTTCATGCTACTATGACTGCAATATCATAGGATTAGTAATAGACAATATACTAATAGTTGTAACTTCCAACCAGTCAGGTTAAAGTGTTAATAATGAATGAAAAACCAAACTCTAAAAAAATTTATTTTACAAATAACACTTAATATTAACACCAAATCCTTTACTAAAACTATTGAGAAAATTATAGGTCATAGTTTTTATTTAATATTTAACCAACCATGTAAAAATAGAAACATGAATTGCTTTCATAGTGCTTATCTCCCCATACTTCTCAAGATAACTAGAACCTAAGATTAAATCCTAAAGCTAATTTGAAAATAAATTATAACTAGAACATCAAACATGTATCATTTAAATTGGGATCTATATATATCTTTTTTGAATGTCATAGGCTTGAATGGGATTTGATTTTATATTTAAATTAGTTGATGTTGTTCGATATGATTTGAATTAGAATGGATTTTGAATTTGATTTGAAATGAATAAAGTATGGATGTTATGAATTCATAATTCCCAATCAATAAGTGTGGGAGATTGAATAGAAATACAAGGATGTGATTTGAATTTGGACATTGAAATTGGAAGTTGGACTTGGAAATTGGACCTAGAAAGTTTGACTAGAATTTGGAAGTTGAATGTTGGATTTTAAAATTAGACATGGAATTTTTTGATTTTATAAATGGGAATTATAATGTTTTTTAATGTTTGATTTGAAAATGGGACTTGGAATGTTTTGGAATGTTTGATTTAAAAATGAGACTTGGAATGTTTTGATTTCAAAATTAAACTTGGAATGTTTTGATTTAAAAATTAGACATGGTTTGAGTTGAAAAAGTTAACTTTATTTAGCTTAGGTCAAATTAGACCTAACTTGACTTGATTGGATTTGGAAAGTTAACTTTGTGTAACTTAGGTCAAAATAGACCTAACTTGAAGGTTGATTTTTAAATATTTAACTTAGAAGTTTGACTTAGAAGTTCAACATGAATTTGGGCATGGAATGATTTAGATTTGAATATTTGACTTGAATTTAGAAATTAGATTTGAATGTTTGACTTGAATATGGAAATTAGATTTGAATGTTTGAATTGAATTTATAAGTTGGATTTGAATTTGGAAGTTTGATTTTGATTTAGATTTATAAATTGGACTTGAATTTGGATTTAAATTTGGACATGAATTAGATCAATATAAACCAAATTTGGAAAGTTAGATTGAAATTGGAATTAGGTCAAAATAGATTGGATTTGGAAAATTAGAAATAGTTTTAAGTTGATAGAGTAATGGTATAATGCAGGCATAACAACATTATAATAAGACATGATGATCATTGATTCTAATAGAATAATGCCTTACTACATAAGTTTGCAATGAGATGGGACATGATTTCAGACATAGGATTATTTTGACTTAATTTTTTATTCAAAAGATAAAACTTGGTTCTCAAAACAAACACAAACTTCAATTAGGTGGTTTCCATAAGGAGATAAAAAACAAAACCATAAAATCAAGATATAATTTAAACATGAAGCAAGCAAGTCACATAAAGGATAAATCTAGGAAAATGACTTATGGGATTTCCTTCATACTTGCTTATTCATTGGATAGTGTCAGCCCAATATTTTATAGTGATAAATATTGAGGGAGAACCATACCCATATCCCACTAAACCTGGCTTCAAGGATACATGGAAAGTAACTTCCCTAGGTGATACACTTCTACTAGGTGCACTACAAGTCAAATGATAAAAACGGTTATCTTAAGGCTTATGATTTATATAATATCAATTAGGGGTGTCCTCTATATACCATTAATTATGATGAGGCCAAAAATTATGGAATAAGTTGATTAATAGACACACATAAAAAATTTATTCCCTATGTGCCCACTATAGCTATAAAAATGATCTTAGTGGAGTGATGTCAGAAAATTAGATTTAGAGGTTGTTTTTGAAATAATAATTATTGAGGGATGAAACATCTCACATCATGGTGTGCTTAAAACACATAATCACTTAGGAAATTGAAACAATAGATCCTCAATATATACCCCATTGATACATAGGCTTGAGCCTACAATGTGATGATGAAATCTATAGTCGATAGAGCTCTTAGATAATTAAAAATAAATAAACTATACTCATTTATTAGTTTTATGAAATCATCAATATTAGCAGAGGTTCCTAATTTCCTAAAACTTGCTAATTATGAGGACAATTATGAGAGAGTCAATGGCCTCTTAATTTGTAGAAACATAGAATTCTAACGACATAGTATAATTACCAAAAAATAAATATATTTAGACCGATGCAATTCTCATATGAATTCCTTTCAATTAACAATCATAGATTCATCAACTATTACATAATCTACATAGCTGAGTACTGAAATAATCTTATATATAGTGAAATATTATCATATACAATAAAAAAATTCTATGGAAATGTTACAACATGAATTTAGATACAAAGCCATAGAAAATGGTAATTACTACAAAGGGATCAATTCATTACATAGAGCTTATACAATAAAATATCTAGTACATGGGTCTAGTATCTAATTCTTCAATGTCTAACCTCTCTCAATGCTTCATAACTTCCATATATACATGATTCACTCTCCCTATATTAGGCACATAGTTACAATAGATTACATTTGGAATCATCAACAAATATAACCTCATTATAGGCTTCCTAAGTTAGAGAAGCCCAAATCCATGCAATTAATTAAAAAAAGAGTACGGTTGATAACTAATCATCCTATGTATACTAACCTATTATACTACTGACATGGCCTTATGTTGTAATGGAATCTTATATACATACTTTCCCACTAACACTTTCTTGTACTTAATTAGTTGTCTCATCTTAAGAGAACATAGAATAAATACAACTGGAAAGTAGCAAAATTCAAAATCATAGAATCCTGAATAAAAGGTCACACAATAACCTACCACCCTTGTGGATTTTCAATAGGCTATGAAGACCCAATGGCCACCCTTCAAGTTTTCAACCAACTAGATATCTATGAAATATAAAAATAATAAAAACATAAGGAACCAATAAAAAATAGAACCTACATTTCACCTAAGACTAGGCAAAAAGTGGGAGAGAACTGGTTGAAGATGGGGTCACTAAAAACTTGGTCAACTTTTTCTATTGAAAAAGCATCAAGAGATGACTAAGAGGAATGAAAGCATGATAATTAACCATCAGAGCAATGAAGGTGTCTAATAGAGCCAATTCCTTCTTATAATTTTACCACTCTGATAAATCTTCTTGAACCACCCAAACCAATGTATACAAGGGAACCTGAGCATACAATAATTATTGTAAATCAATGTCATCACAAGAAGCAGTAATAGCCTTTATAGTTGCAACCTTTTTGGTAATATCATAAAAAATCAAGGTGAGGTAGTCCACATATCTATTCACTTAAACTATAGCAAAGGCATTACACTTCACCTAGGTTTACCACCCTACAAGTTGATCAATAACAATATCTCATGCATTGATCGAAACATTCAATGTAGCATCCATAGATTGAGGGTAGCTTGGGGGTTTAATAATTCTATGGAATCAATATACGCTATAAAAAAATTAGTCTATAGACCAGTCCATATTCCTTAAAGGTGTTGGCACCAATCCAATAGATTAAAAGTAATTTCCCTACTTGTTGCATAGTAATATCAAGTTGCATCTGATACTCAATATCAACTTGCACAATTTAATAGTCTCATCTCTAATCATCAGACCTTATTGAGTATACTGCATATGTAGTTTCCTATGCTATCAATCTTGGACCAATTTATTAATAAACAAAGGAAGGTGATCTGTATAGGACTGGTTGGGATCAATAGTGACCTACTGAACAAATTTTTGGCAAGTCGTCTATAGAGTATCACATGCATGTTGAAGGGCATACTATAACCTAGCAGTATCGATGTCTAACCATGAAATTTTTGAACCAAAGATTGAACCTATTGTGACAAATATCTTTGGAATACAACTATACCTTTAATTTTTTTACTCAAATATAGCTAAGTAACATTAAGATAAATATCAGTTAAGACTAATGTACTATCCAAAGAAGTGGTTGTCACAGTGATTGGTACACACTGTAAAGGAAAAAGTGGCAATAAAAACATTATTCTATAAGCTTATGGTATAGGCACATCTATAATGGTCATTAAAGACACACTAGTTAAAGTAGACAGGGGTTGTGTAAGCAACTATGTTGCACTTTGAGATAAAAGATCCAAGGGCATTTGAACTAAAGCCAATTCTATAGTAGAGAAAAGCTGAGTCTCACCAGTAGCCAACTATGGTTGTTCCATAGATGAAATATAATGTGGATATTCTTATGGATTAGACTAAAAGATAACATCAACATTATCACCTTTTAATTCATTAGGCTCATCTATAATATCTTCCATCTGCAAGCATGGAGTTTCTTGCTCCATCTCGATGCTACACTACCATGTTATCTTAGTAATAACTTATTGATGGGGTTCTTCATCCCTAACTTGCTAGTTGATAGAGATAGTAGCTTGTGTCATGGTGTCTAACTCTAGAGCATTATGAGCGATAGGATCTTGATCTCATACTTACACATCCTACATATTTTATGTAGCTTCAGCCTTAGCCTTTTTCTTTTCCCCCTAGTAGCATCATCAGGTAGTAGTGCGATCAATTTCTTCTTAAACATCTTGTTTATCCTCCTCAATCAGGGATTCAAGCATGAATTCATTAGTATCAAAAGGGGATTCATCATATTATAATTATGAGGGGTATTACATATCCATCTAAACTTATGAATGATAAATTGATCTCTTCTTCAATTGACCCCAAAAACATCTTGGGTAGTCACTTGTGGAAACATTGTCTTAAGCCAAGCACTAGTTAGTATTTAAGGTTGAGTAGGGTTATTCATTTCAATAATGTCTAAGTCCTCAAGATCCTCTCTCACCATGAAAAACCTATGTGTTGACTGCATGTACCTAAGTGTAGACTCTGGTGAAATTTCTAGGAAGACATCTAGAGGTTACAACACAGGTATACCACCAAAGAAAATACCATGTGTAGGATCCATCTGAGCCTAATGAATATTTGTTACTTCACCTAAGGGGTCCATTAAAAGGGATGTTTTACAAGGTAGAATTAAAACCCATAACTCTAGTGATAACTTATTATGGATCTACATGGTTCGCATAGCCTTCTAAAAGAAAAATTATTTTTCATTCTCATCTTCATACAAATCACCCACCATGTCTTCTAGCATTAGACAATATAGTTTGGTTTCATCAGTTTGAAACTTAGGTAAATCACACTAAGATATGATATTTAATACATGAGGATCATTGTACCAAGAAAACCTAACTCCTCATTTTACATCTGGTAATGAGGGTGGGTTGCAGTCAACTAGTCATTTACCCTTTTTACATTATGGTAGATATTCCAGTATAGCAGATGAACTTGGAGTTATTGCTTCAAGAGGAACAACTTGAAGAGGTGTATCCCATTTTGGAACCTAAGATTTTTATAATGCCACCTTCCACTATGCATTAGACATGTCCAAGAATAACCCTAGTGATGTGGTAGCCATTGGTGGGAGCTCACAGATCTGAATAGATGTACCCTCTAGAAATCATTGAAATATAACATGTTAGCCCATAAATTTCATAATATCCAATGGGATCTAAGGGTGTATAGTGACCATTTGAATGAGATCATTCTCCCAATTATTAACAAAGGGACTTGATCTTGATATTAATTTGTAGAAGAAACAACCAAATTGGTAAATTTCTCATCAAGCCAATAATCGATATCTAGGTGGACATTCATGACTAATGATTTCCATTGAGTGAAAACAAGGAGAAATACCAGAAATTAGTATTATAAAGTGTGCTTTGTAGTGCTTAAAACTTTGGTAATATTCTATTCCAATTTTCTAAGAAATAATTTTAGCTAATTAAACTCTTCACCACCATGAATCATTCAAAGCATGATATCCACCACACCCTTAGTAGCTTCGATCGTGGTCTTGGTGGTCTGCTAGATCTATTAAGAGATAAATTATACTAATAACCATACTAGTTCATCAAGAAAAGATGCCAACAAAATACCATAATTCCCTCTAACCATAGTAGCTTTGATTTTGTTGGATATTGGTAGTGTTTTAGACTTATACTCCATGAGGGATTTACCTTTGGTAGGCATTTTGACTATACGATCCATTATTACTATGGATAAGTACATCTTATGATAAATGAATATAATGTTGGTTATATCATGCCAATAGCAATTGCATTATGGTAGACCAATCCCTAAAAGTGGGTAATCATATGAGGCGCTTGGCATCTGAGCCAGCCAAATGAGGTACTAGGCCATTCAGTACAAATAATATGTTTCATGCATGTTGTACCTAACATGATTTTGAGGGTCAAAAAATTTTGTCTGTTGAAGTGAGACCCATATCCTCAAATTATCCTTCAAAGTGATGAGTCTATTTTTGAAATTATGCTCAAACTTAATGACACTAGGAGAGGTGACCATGATTACTTACTGAGAAAACTTAGAAGCTCACAATGCTGAGAAAGTAAATCCTAAATATCAATTACAGAACTCAATTATCAAATTTTAGTGATTTATAATGCCATGAAGTGAATTAATTATACACTTTTGGTTTACTTGTCCCTTTGAGCATTTTCATTTAATATTTGGGATCCTAAAATCCTTCACTTGTGCAAATTAGATTCAAATTTAAATTGATGTTGCATGCCCATTATTTCATATAGGATAAAAAATTAAACTTGGCATATGTGGCATTCAATGTGACTGATGTGGCACTACTCTAGTTTCTGAAGAATGTCTAATGGGATATGTCACCATCTTTTCATTGTTTGTATCTATTTGGTAGGTGATCCTGATTGTGACATAAGACTCTGATAGTGACGTTATAACTAGATACATGCATGCTTTGGCCATAACTCCTTTTTAGCAACTTTTATTTATAATCATAATCCTAGATCTATTTAGGTATGTTTTTTAGACTTAATAGATGACCCACACTTATCTTTATTTGAGGATGTCACTTAGAAGCTTGTCCACTTGTAATGACTAGATATCTAGCATGTGCTAGTCTAACTAGACCATGCCTATCTTGTATTTTCACAAAACTTAAATTGATCATGTGATCTACTAAAAATCAAATTACTCAAACACATAGCACATATAAAACACAAGATATACTTCAAATAATTTGCATGAATGAAATTTTCCTAACTAGAAGGGGCGTGTGAAACTGCAATTTCTTTTTGCAATATTGATCCTAACAGTGGTTGACTTTAAGTCTACAATGATTAACCTTTATGGGAACAACATTAGCTTCCATATCTCACAAAATTACATTCCCATTTTATAAAATCTCATGAACAACATATATACCTTTCCATCGAATTGTGAGTTTTCCTAGAAATGCACGAAACTCACTATCATATATTAAAACTAATTGCTCACAATGGAATTCTTTCATGCAGAGATTATGATTATGTCATGCCTTTTGAATTATTATATTAATTTCCTACACCCACATATCTCTATGCCTATCTTCGTCCATGTGATTGAGGTCCAACAATTGATTTGTAAGTGATTCCACATCACTGAGATGCATAACATTAGCAACTTGTAGGCTAGGCACAACATATTCCATAGGCATAATAGCTTTTATTCTAGAAACCAATAGGAATGGAGTAAATCCTAATACACACTTAAAATGAGTGTGGTAAGCCTAGAATACTATAGGAATTTGGTCCTCCTAATCATCTTTCTTAACATCACAAACCTTTGTCAATAGCTTACCAAGCACTTTGATCATAGCCTCTACTTGCCCATTCGCTTATGGATGATATGTTGTGTTTTTATGATGAGAAATCATAAATTATTTTGTTAATATCTTGATTATCTTATTCAAAAAATGCATACCCTAATCACTTACCAATATTAGTGGGAACCCATACCATGTGATGATGTTCTCATACAAAAACTTATCAGTGTCTTTAGCTTCATATCTTAGTGTAGTATCAGCCTCTACCCATTTGGTAAAATAATATATCATAGTGATTATGTGTCTATAATTATTATGTTTACTCACTATATTAATGGGACCAACAAAATCAATTCCCCATTACTCAAATGGTTATTACATTAGCATGGGATAAATAGGCATCTCATCCATCTGATTGGGTTTACCCATATGTTGGCAGACATCACATTATGTGGCAACCCTCTACACATCCTCAAAAACATGTGGCCACCAAATACCACTTTTTAATATTTTCCTTATGGTTGTTTCCCCTGCAAAGTGTCCACCCACAATGCCTTGATGTGCCTCTTCTAGGACTTGTAGTCGTTCGTGCTCTAGTGTTACTCATCTTTCCCCATATGATAAAGAAATCCATTTAAAATGCTAAAAGGAAGTGCGTTGTTCAAGAGGTTCTTTTTTTCCTTTTTGACGTAATGTGTAGGTAATGTCCCCTACTTTAAGAACTATGAAATTTATGCTAATTATTCAAGAATCATAGAAAATCTAAACAAATGAGCATCAGGGGACTCATCAAGGATATCCTCTAGGTCCTTACCATTATGAAATATATTGAGATGGTTGGGACCAATGTTTTCCCACCCTAGTTTAACATTAATTCAAAAATGAAACTCCTAAAAAAGCATCAACCAGTGAGATATCCATCCACCTAACAGTGGCTTATCTACTAGATATCACAAAGCTTTATGATCTTTAAACAATTCAAATGGGGTATCCAGCAAATAATGTCTAAATTTTTATAGGGTAAATATAAGCGCTAAAGCTTCCCTCTCAGTTGTGCTATAATTATTTTCAATCACAGACAGTTTTTGGCTTGCAAAGTGGATTGGATGGTCCAATCCTCCTTTGTTAGGATGTATAATCACTGCACCAACTGTGGTACCTGATGCATCAACATACATATGGAACGGTTTACCCTAGTCAATAAAAATAAGAATCAACATAGTAACCAACCAGTATTTGAGATCCATAAAATTTGTTTAGCACTCTTTGTTCCATAAAAAAGGAATGCCTTTGCATAGTAATTTCTTCATTGGAGATGAAATAGTTGCATACCCTTTTTTTGATTTTTGGTAATACCCCGTATGTCCTAAAAAGGATCGCACTTCTATGGAGTAATTTGGTGGTGCCATACTCACTATTACTATAATATTTGCTTGGTCCACCAAAATTCCCTTGCTACACACCACATGGCCTAAGAGCACCAAATAGTGTGAAAAATAAGCATTTTTTTTAAATTAAGCGTAATTCTGAGCACTTTGCATCTTTCCAAACTTAATCTTAATTTTGATAAGTGTTCTCAAAACAATGAGAGCACTTCCCAATCATTTAAATATAACTCTAAAAAATCATGGATGAAATATTTGAACACAGTTACTATAGCCCTAGAGAAAACCATAGGTGCATTCTTTAGGCCAAATGGCATTACCATATATGTGAATAATCCCCATTCTGTAGCAAATGTCATTTTAGTTATATTCTCAACTATGATGGGTATCTGATGATACCCACTAAATCCATCAGTGAAGGAATACACCTTATGTCCAATTACATCTTCCAACACTTCATTAGTAAATGGTATTGGAAAGGGGTCATAAACATAGGCTCCATTTAGGATATGGTAGTCACCGTAAATACGAATCTCACCTATTTTCTTTGGTTGTACAACCATGGAACTTACACAATCTTCTTTTTCCATAGGAAATATTATTCCTACATTTTTCATATGATCTAATTCAGCTTTAACTTTTATCTTCATATTAGGATTAAGGTGGTAAGGCCTCTTCTTAATGGGTCATGCACTTTCCTTGAGTTCTATATTCATTTCCCTTAAAGAAGGATCCACCCATTTTACTTTTACAAAGTAGTTAGAAACACATCTATGAAATATCAAAAAAGTTGCAATACTTCTGAAATATCCTATTATTCCCAATAGTCACCAAAATGTGTCAACTTTGGTGTTTCTTCAAACCCAATATTCACAATTTATTCCTTTAGAGGTTCCTAATATACTTGGCATTCTTCCTTTGAAATGAACTATTGAATGGCTCACTCACCCTCTTAATCTAGAAATTGCATATGTCATAGTTGGTCTTCTTCAGCTTCTTCATCCAAAGGTTCAAGTAATATTTCATAGTCTAGTTTAGGCTCAAAAAACTCTATGAGTTCTAAAGAATATTCACTAACTGAATCAAGATCATCAATAGACTCTTCTTGAATATGATGTCAAGGATGAATATCCATCTTTGCCTTTCCTCTACACATGGTATCCATAGTTGTAGCATCAATGATATCTTAGGCATCATGTTGATTTTGATTAACTTCCATGGTGACAACATTAATAAGTTCATGAGCCTCCATCTCCTCTAGTTGTGAAGTGTGGCCATTGCATAAATTTTCCACTCATCCATGGCATAGAAATGTTTTCATATTTTGTAACACACTACTCACAAGTGGACTGTCACTTTTAAATAAAATTTGAATAAAATCATTCTACAACTGAATCCACTGTTGTGTCTCTCTGTGGTGTTCTTGGTGAATGTACCAAGTAGTAGGAAAACCCCCTAATGTATAAATAAAATAATGCAAGAAATACTTCAAATTGATTTCTTTGACCATCCATACTTTAATGCACTATTGAATATGGTTTTGGGGATATTCTCCTTCATGGAATACAAGCCATTTGTTTTGCACTTCCTTAGGCAATTAAAACTATGTGATAAGCAATTCACACACTTCTACCCATGTTTTACTACCACTATGATGCACTGCCCACCAATTAGCTACAACTCCTTTCAGTGCATAATTGAGGGTACTTACCCTTTGGCTATCCTCTAGTATATGTATTTGAAAACACACTATAAAGTCACCAATATCTTTAGTGGTAAAGTACTATGGGATTTGTTGATCAATCACATAAACCATGCGTAAGGGTTTAATCTCATGATCGATTTGAGCCCAATTTAGCATGTAAGTATCATAATCACCACTGACAGAAGAAACTTGATCCCATATAAGCATACCTTTAGGAATAGGCTCAATGTAGTCGCACCATGTAGAACTAACTTGATATAATATCTCTATATCAGACTATGTATATGAGTGGATAGATATATCACACTTCTTCTTTTGCAAAAATATTCAAAGGTTTTAAAGAATACTTACCACACAATTCAGTAGCTATTGGCCCTACTGAAGAGGAACTTTATTGGTTTATTGGTATATTGTGTAGTATGTTAAGGACACTCTATGTCGTAATTTTCATCCAGATATTGGCCTTTGCTACATAAAGAGAATTAGGTTCCCTATAAATTATGTATGATTTATAATTTCTATTCAAATAAATGATAATTATACAATCATCTTGGTGTGACTTGATTTGGTTCATTACTGTGTTGATAGTCATCTGTCCATCATAGGCCCACTTTTTCCCTAGCAAAGTTGGGTAGTGCATTTCATCTATATTCATATCTATTACTTCAAAATCACCATGTAAAGTTAACTCTATGACTTTAATATCCACATATTCTAATCATCCTATGGGCTCTACCCTACCATAGTCTACCAAACTAAGGGTTATGGTGTTATAACTCAAAACTAGTCTACTAATCACCTCCTAGGTAGATCATGGGATCATATTCATGGTGCTCCCAAAATCAAACATAGCATTTGGTATCTCATACCTACTATCTCTATATCGACCCTAGCATTGACATCCCATGGATTATTTATCTTAACATACTAAACCATCTTTTCAGGGCTTTCCTTTCCTTTATATGCACATTCAATCAAATTGTGTAAGAGATTAGTGATATTCTATGACATATCTTCATTTCACAGAGTATTAAGTAATTTCATCAAGTTATTCAATGTTTTTAAAACCCCCTCTTGTTTCATGATTTGCACAATACACCCATACATCCTCATGTTAAGTGTGGCTTCTTTTGCTACAGCCAAACCTTGATGTTGAATATTCTATAAGATTTACACAACTTCCTTCATGAGTCCCTTCTCCTTTATTGGTTCTAGATAGGTAATTAGTTTATCTTTTCGTATGCCAAAATCTATTGGCATCTCTAAAGAAGTATATCCTTGTTGTGCATAATGTGTTCTTGTTATTTCTTTCATAAATGCATTGTAATTGGGATCAGAACCAACTTGATTTACATTTCACATAGCTCATTCTCTATTTTGTGTTTCTAAAATAGGGTATTTATGAGTATCATGTTATTTAGATACTCGATGATACACACAATAGGCTTGTCATTATGGATTTTTAGGGTAGTTATACTATACATTATTGAGTTCCCCACACAAATAGCATCTAATAGGGCCTCTTAGACCATTTCCACATCCTCATTATGCACCATCATAGTACCCACCTCTGAATCCACCTGTATTCCCTTGATGTCCCCAACCATCTACCTATTGTGCCCTAAAGTTTGATGTGTTCTATGGTACATTCCACCTACTAGTATTGTTGACTATCATAACCTTCATACTAGGTTTGATTTATATGTGGATCCTAGCTGGCTTGTTATGCCTGAAGAAGCACAAGATTTTAGGTAGCTTCATAAGCATATTGTAGTAGTTGTGTAGCTTGAACTCCACAAACTAATCCTTGTGGTTGAAATAATTGTGCATTTTGAGCCCATGCCAACCCAACATGTGCTACACTGGTGGGAGTGGTTTCTACTCTTGTAATAGCTTGTGACACCATTGGTTGTTATTGTATAGCTACTATAAAAACATTCTTAGTAATGTCTTCCTTCAATTCTTGTAGAGCCCTACAATCCTTGTCTTCATGATTAGTAGATTTACAAAATTTATAGTACATACTCTATGGATTTCTTACATACTATTGTAGTAAATGATAATGAACTATTGAATGTCCCACTATGTGGTAGATGTCACAAAACTTTGTACATACTTTTGGGCATTCATTCTTATGGTGGCCTTCTTTTCCACACTCAATACACCAAAGACTAGTTCTAGGTCACTTAGTAGTACTCTATGAATCTTCTAACCTATAAAAATAGCTCAGAGTGTGTTCTCTAATTACATTTTATTTTATTTTGGGGTACCATATTCCTATATTTACTCTACGCTTATTGTGGTTGTTCTAGCTTCTACTTTATTAGTAAACTCAATTTGCGCTATCACAAACTGGATCTTAGGTCATATTCCTTCAATGAACCAAGTGGCCTTATCTTTATCTTCCAAGGCAAATTCAACATTGTTGACCACATCATAAAATCTATATTCATAATCTTGAACAATCTCCCTTAGACCTTGATGGATTTATTTCATGTCATGTATGGTTTATCCTGTGATTTTATTAACCTTAAACTCTATAATAAACCATTTTCACACATCATCAAAACTTGTTGTTCTTGATTCTTTACAGAATATGAACTCTAATGCTCTCCTAGAAAAAACACCAATGAGATCATACTTATTAATATTTTCATCTATAATTCCTTTCTCCTACCATTTCATGTCACATGTAATAAAGTATTGCTCTAGATCTACAACTCCATCATAAGGTGCTAGTGTGATAAAGGATCCCAGCTATAAAGCCATATTACCTAGGGTCAGTTGCAAAGGAAGCATTATCTTGCTCCTCCACGAAGTGGTAATGATACTATAATTTTTGGAATTGATACTTAAGAACTTCTTGGTGTCAGAATCGGTGTTGTCACTTGAGGAGGAGTGATCACTTATGGTGTTTGTGGTGATAGTCTTTCAGACCTAGTGGGACTATTTCTAAGTATTAGTGTATTTGTTAACAATGGAAAACCTTATGAGAATAGAAAATATTCCTAAGATCATAGAGGGGATGGAGACTACTTAAGCAATGAAAACACCTCTGACTCATCTTTAGTCTCGATAATGGTCTCTATTTACGTTCTATGCTCCTTATCAAAAAATTTGATCTACAATACCCAATAAATAACCTATTCAATCAATAAGGGGTCAATCAAATTAGTCACTACCTCTCTTAAATAATTCTTTTGTGATTCAATGAATCTTTGTGTGGTTCTTTTGAAATTAGACTCTACTAATTCTTTGATACTTCTTCTTGATTCTTTGATCCCCTGATCTCTCTATGACTTTCAAACCTCTATGGGTGAATGTAAATAGGAATGATTCTATAAAATATGGGCTCGGGGGATGTGCGTGGAATGGGTGAGAGGTCTTGATGTCTAATTCTCCTTATATAAAAATTTGATCTAATATTGTGCATGTGGTTGACCATACCTTCCTAATCTAGAAACTCTTTTATGAAAGAGAAAGGTGTCTCCTTGAGTGACTATGATCTACTATCACCTATTAAACTACCTTCCTCTATGCTTTTTCCTTTATCATCATCCTCTACCTACTTCTTTACTTGCTCTTTGATCTCACTAATCTTGGGCCCTTCTTCTTGCTTATCGACTCTTTCCTCTCTTATCCTTTTATTAACTTGTTCCTCCTCCTTTTGATCTCTTATAGCTATTTGACCTCTACTTTTACTTATGCCTCTACCTCTATTCATAGTCACTCATGAATTCCCTGATATATTCCACCTCTTTTGTTTTCATAGTTCTCATTCTGTATCTACAATTTTCTTCTGATTCCTTTCATCTAGTCTCCTCATTCAGTTTTTACTAGCTAGCTTTCTTGATCAGCTCTACACCATCTCACATCCCAATTGCAAGCATCCCCATGGCACCTGAAAGACTACTCCATCATAAACGGATAGGGTACTACATATTTTTCAATGACCAACATCTTGATAAGAATTGGTGTTCACTACATAAACTTTCCTCTAATCTCCCACATGAATAATTATTATGTGGCATCAAAAGCAATATAACTGTGAACTATAAATTTTGTTATATATTTGTCTATAGTGGTTTGTATCCAGTGATCAATTACATAGGTCCAAGCATCCTTAAGGTTTTGTAACTATTTAATTAGATCATTAGTCCACTAAATTTTGGATGCAAATCTAGATTGAAAACAAAAATGTTCCAATCTTACCAACCACACAACAAGTAAGCTTGGGAATTTACACTAGAAGATTTCATGTACATCACCATTCAAATGATTTTTTATAATTTATTTTTCATTACACCCTATCCTTTTCACCTCTTTCTATACAAACTCAGAGATTTTATGATTCCACCATTCTTCCAAATTCCTCTAACTTGGTAACCATCAGAGCATATCATTTTTGTAACAATCCATGATCTTTCAGACTCACTGCACCATTGTTCGTAGAGATTCTTAGTTTCCTAGAACTTGCTAATTATGAGGACAACTATGGGAGAGGCAACATGCTCTTAAGTTATAGAAATGTAGAATTCTAAAGACATATAGTATAATTACTAGCAAACAAAGATATTCAAACTGATGTAATTCTTATATGAATTAATTTCAATTAAAAATCATATATTCATCAACTATTACCTAATCTAGATAGTCGAGTACTCAAAAAATATTATATATAATGAAATATTATCATAGACAATACAAAATGTCTCCAAAAATGTTACAACATGAATTTAGATACAAAACCTTATAAATTGGTAATTACTACACAAGCATCAACTCATTACATAGAGCTTATACAAGAAAATCTCTAATACATGGTTCCAGTATCTAATTCTTCAATGTCTAACCTCTCTCAACTCTTTGCAACATCCATATATACATGATTTACTCTCCCTATTTTAGGCACACAGTTACAACAGACTGCATTTGGAATCTTCAATAAATATAACCTCATTATAGGCTTCCAAAGTTAGAGAAGCCCAAATCCATGAAATCCATTCAAAAGAGAGTATGGTTGATAACTAATCATCCCATGTATGCTGACTTGTTATACTTCTGACATGGCCTTATGCTACAATGGCATCTTTTGTGTATACTTTCCCGTTAACAATCACCAATGTGATGCAAGGAAAGATCATACATGAGTGTAACCTAGGTAACACAAAATCAAAAAAATTTGTTGTAATTTTTAGAAAGTCGCCACCAGAGTAACACAAGGAAAGAGCATACACAACCTTTATGAAATAAAAAATCTTACAATGAAATGAAAATGACTTAATTACTACTTTTTTAATTAATCAACCAAAGAGTAAATTGTATGGTTTTGGTCACACAAGATCCTATAAGTGGGAAAAAGGGAGAGCATACACACAACAATCCACCAAAAAACACATAATAGACAACACAAACACCCAAATAAGACAAAAAATAAGTGTTTCAAATCACCAAATTCAAATATTCATTCATTGTTAAGCACATAAGGGAAATGTGTTTGCAAAATGTTTTGTAAAATGTGTTTATTTTTTAGATAACCCACTTATTTGACAATAAGAACCTATAAAAAATAGATTAGTGTTTAATGTGTGGTCTTTGACAAGTAAGATGATATTAAGATGTTGATGTTTAAGGTTTTTGGCATGACGTCATGTATCCATGGTCACAAATTTAAGACCTATAGCTTTGATTTTGAAAACCTACACACAAAAAGCACAAAATCACAAAAATTATATCAGAGCCTCATTTTTTAGAGTGAAGACACAAATCTATAGTCATGACTTTGAAAACCTACATAAGATGTTAGTATTATTAATTGAAAGAGCCAAACACAAAGACCACAATAATAATACTACTTTGTTAATATATTCAACATACAAACATACATATATATAGGAGAGTTTTCTCTTATATTGAAGGAGAATGAATCTCCATAAATAACTTTTACAACAAGTTTATACTATTCTATGTAAGTTATTGTAACTCACACAATAAATATTGTTATATGAGTTGTTTATTCAACAACTCTAACAATATTTACATTTACTATTTCCTTGAGTAATTCTCACATATAACTCACATATAATATATTATATTATCTTTGATAATATAACTACATACACTATTAATAATGTTAGCACTATAAATTCCTAATAGTTAGATAGAAAATACAAAATCACGTAAATTTAAACAAATACACGTTTTCGGTGAGGGGATGTATGAAAATCCCATTGAAATGCCCCACTTTCAAGGTGAGGGAATGTATCATAAAATTCAATCATTTTGAAATAAAAGTTAATTGTATCATGTATAGTAAGATGTAATCTTTGAATAATGTAGCACATGTGAAAAGTATGTCAACATTATAAGAAATGTATCATTTGAATTGACTATTTTTGTGGTACCCATGGAAACATTAGTGAGAATTGGAATGCACCAATGTGTTAATAGGTATGAACCATGTGCATTACAGTTAGTGCTTTGAAAACACCTTCACAAATATTTTTACCAAGAGAATATATATTACTATTATAATGAAGTTTGGTCTCTATGATATGTAGTTCATGATATAGTATGTAAATTCACTAGCTCCCTTGATGAACCATGTGCATTAAAAGTAGTACTTTGAAAACACCCTCACAATTTTTTTTACTAAGAGCATATATACTATTACTATAATGAATTATGTTATCTATGATATCTAGTGCATGATATAGCATGTAAACTCACTAGCTTCCTTATTTTTATGGTTTGTACTATGAAACATATACTTATCTCCAATTCATTCATTTGTATTTCTTTGGATCCTTCAAATTTTATTTAAAATCTATTAAAGAAGATGGATAATTATTAAATAGTTATTCAAACTTTTATAGTTTATAATGTACAACATTGTATCTTTTTGGACTAAAATTGATAGACTATTTTAATTGAAATATTTTTTCTTTTATTTTCACAAATAAATATATTATGTCATGTACTAACGTAATAAGGAAACACATCATGTTTTGGGATTGTTTGGCATAACCTATAATGGCATCCACAGTGGTGGTGGAGGTAATAGTGTGAGATTTCATTAAAGGTGGTGGTTCTTCGATTTTTTTTCTATTTTATTGTCATAAGACAATTTTAACCATAAATTTTACATCCATTTGACCATCATATGAGAATTTTTATTTTTTATTGGAGATATTGAATGAAAAATTCTACTATATTGAGGATATTGTGGTGGAGTTTAGAGCCCCTTATTTTTGGAAATATTTTTTCAAGCCCATTACAATGGTGTAGCTAGATCAAAACCATTTATCATGAGTTAGAGGGATATTTATGAAGGTAATGAATTCATTAATCATTGTGGTATGTAGCAAATCCAAAATAAACACCTTGAAATTAATATCTTTCAAAATGTTTCAAAATACATGTATTTAAAATATTTATATTGATTATAAGACCTATACGTATTTAAAAATATAACTTAACATTCATGTGAAGTGTAAAAGAGTTTGGTTAAATATAAAGTGTTTGTTAATTGAATGAAAATTTCATACATGTTCAACCAACATACTATTTCTTATGATTCTATTATATTTAACTTGAACATGAATAGAAAAGTAATTGAATATTCTTTTCACATCTCATACTATTTTCCTATAATGTGTATAAAATCATGATATGCATATGTAATATTGTAATCACATTGTTATTCTATTTAATGTGATTATTAATAGTCCTATACGACAACAAGGAACTTTAATATTTGCATGTTTAAACAAATCTAAATAATATTAATCCTAGCCCCTTTCATTTATATGTAGAGAAGATACATTTTCTGTTGAATGTTTAAATCAATTTGTTATAACTTTTATTAACATGAAAGTATAAATTATGATTATTTACCTCCTAATTATCTAGTTTTTATAAGTAATACTAAATACCTTTATCAATCAACAACTAAGAATGTCCTAACTTCACATACACTCTCTCTCGATTGGATTTTCATGCAATGCTTCTCTTCCCATGGTAGAAGAAACGAAGAAGAATTATTTCTCTCCAAGTAAATATGTTTTGTTTTATCATATGTTATACCCTAAATTGATCAAACCCTCTTCCAAATAATATCATAGTGAAATCTCATTTGATTATGCTTTGTTGTTAGTGGCATAAGATTGTAGGTAGACATGATCCTTGTATTTATTATTTAAGATCAATTGATACATGTAAGTTATTTTGGTCATTAATGCATACTAAACTATCTTGCCCAGCTTGAATACACCTACATGTAGGTGTTATTTAGTCCTTATCTTGAGAGTGGCAATAAAGGGTTGGTGTATTCCTTTTAATCAATTATGGTGATGTTTTAAATATGAATAGAAGATGAATTGTGTTAAGTGAGGACTATGGGTTCTGATTTTATACTTTCTACATGGGATATATGAGATAATATGCCTTAATGGAATAAAAACATATTCCCCCATACAAACCCATACATTGTGTTGTGTTTTGACTTGACTGCAATCCCTGAGTTTTTTATCTTTGTGATTTGAGTTAGGTTATGAGTATGCTCTATACATAATAATATATAAAATGTTCATATAATGGGGTTATAATTCCTTCAATATATAAATTTCATGTATATGTATTCTTTAATGTTCATCCATTTTTAATTCATTTGTGTATCTTATTACATACTTATTTGAGTTTTCTAACTATTGTACTTCTTTGTTAGGTAAACAATGATTATATGGAGGGGTGCACACATGTTTCATTGGAAGATGAGGATGGTCTAGATTACGACCCAACAAAGGATTCCTAAAATGACATGCCCTGATCATTTTAATGTACAAGGGTATGTCTTTGATGATCATCCATTTTCAATTCACATGTATATATTATTACATACTTAATTGGTAATTCATAATTCTTTGATGTGCTTCCCAATGAGGCCAATAAATGGCACTCATCTCACATATTGTTAATATATACACCCCTTCTATTTTTACCATTGTTATAACCCTCACACATATCCTTATCCATGGTGAATATGTTTATTTTTATGATATAGGTTAATGATTGTTAGATGAAATAATGTATTTTAGTGGTTTATAGGTGGATTTAATAATAAGGATGTCTGAGACACCCACAAACATAAGAAGATAATAATGTATTCATTTTATAATGGCCTATAGCCATTGATTTTATATGACCCACATTCACTCTTACACAACACCCACAACAACTGAGAAGAACCTATAGCCATTGTCTAAGAATCACATGCAACTACTATCTGTGACCACCCACATCTACTGCCCAAAAAAATATTCTATAGTAGTTGGTTGTGTAAATAGATTTATAACTATGACAATGGGTGCATAGCTAAATCAAGGAGTTTATTTGGTTCCATGAATCTAGGGATGAGAAGCTTAAATATTCCTTCTCCATTTCAGTTTTGTTATTATTACAATAGAATATTTAGTTATATGTATTATTACAACTGGTAATGTATTTTGGGACAACCAATAGATCCTCAATTGTAACCACTAGATTATAGTAATATTTTAATAAGTAACCATGTCCCATATGTAAGGAGTAGAGATCGAGTTACAAGATAGATAGAGGGAGTAATAAATTAGTAAGCTAAAGTTTAGAAATAGTTGAATATAGTATTTTTTATATTTTTGTATTTCTACCATAGCAGAACCATTATTAAATAAAATTTGTTTGAAGAATTAATTAAATTGTATTAAAAGAGGGTGTAAAGCTCTCGTATAAATGAGGTAGGGTCCACTTGCATAGATCTACTAGACTAATTTCTTGACCAAATGTTAGTATTAGCTTTATTTTTATATTTGTTTATGTATGTATTTCTTCTTTCACATTGAGTATGTTGTGTATGATTTTCATGTGTATAAGTATTTTCCATTATGTACATTCAATTCATCTGGTGTGTAAAGCTTCTAAAACAATTCTGATTTCCTTTTGATATAATTTCCCTTCCACACAATTTATCTTTCATGTAAGTGTGCTTTCAATTCATGTCATTTCCATTTTGTAAGTGTGTTTCAATTACATAATAATTAGGACCTTGTTTAACCTTAAATTGGATGAGTATCTTAGTGGTGATATAGTTAAAAATATAGAAATTAATAAACACAAGAGTGATAAACATATCTATATTCGGCCAATTAATTACAAACTTAGATAAATAATATTCTAAATTTAAACGTTGAGATATTCTAAAAATAGTAAGTACAAGTATTAATTGATATAACAATGAAATAAAAAAAAGAATACTTGGTTTTTTTACTATGTGCATGTGGATTTGGTGTGGAATAGGATGGAAACATAAAGGATTTGGATTTTGGATTAGTCTTTAGATTTTATAAATTTGCACTTTATAGCCTCAGACACTTGTATTGACCCTGGATGGTTGCATTGATACTTATATCTAACTTGGGCATATGTGTCTATTATAGAATACTTATTAGATCTGAATGTGACCACATGGATGATTCTAGATTTTTTATCACCTTCACTTTGGTATACTTATATCTAGATAATAGGGTGTCACTCTTGTCAAATCATTAAAATCCTAGCTCTTCATCTTCATAGTGACCTTAAGAAAAAATGGGTTAGTGGCCTCACAGTGTCGAGCTAACCCTAAATACCTCTTTATCAGTGGGTTTTGCCTACATAGCCACTAGTCTTAAGAGGTCCTTAGACTGATGTATTTCTCCCATAATGTTTTGGATTGTGTATGCACAAAGGTGAAATATGAGGAAAGCAAGTACAATAGTGACTTAGATTGTAACTTGGAAAATAGGACTCATGGGTTGATCCTTTATTACTTTACACCTATAGATGTGTTTTTCCTATGACTGATATATAAATATTAGAAAATAGGGAAGCTTTTGTCACTTTAATGTTTGATTGAATGATTTTGGTAAGTTGCTTTATGAGAGGTATGAAACTTCTAGGTAAGGTATGAATGTGGACTAATCATGAATATCTACCAATCCTTTCAAGAAATATCTCACATTAAAACACTTAGGTTGACCATAAGGACACATTATAATTATAAATTTTATGACTTTAGGTCACTGGACACTTACATTGGAATATGACACTTGTGTCAGCATAAGCATTTGACTGGGATGTAAGTGTCTTGGAAGATAAAAAGTAGGTATAGGTCCAAAACTTATAAATACAAAATATAATTAGGTTCATAGCATTTTGAGCATGATATAAGCCTTGTGTCATTAGAATAACATTGGTTAGACAAGAGATAACCAATAAGCACAAAGATATAGTAGATGTGTGCCTTTAGACCATAAGAAAGGTCTAAAACTGATAGGAATAGATAAAATATATATTTTTCAAGTGTACAAGACTAAGGTGTTATGTAATTCATATTTAGTGTCTACATTTTTCCCCATTTAATCTAGTAGTGAAATTACTAGTTTAAAGGAAAATAAATGTGTACTAAGGTGTGTATAACAAACTTTACCTTTGCATGAGCCCAACTTAAGTGCTTTGATAGTGACTAAAATACAACCAAAATCATTGTATAATATATGATTAGTGCATATAATATAAAATATAAAGGATTGAAATGATTTAAATAGAAAGAAAAAGGTTTAGGAGTACACTTGTGTATCGATGCAACTATATTGCCTTTTTGGCAACTTGATTTGAAAAGATGTATCACTATGAATAGTTAGAGTTGAGATTAGGACAAATGTAAATCTATGAGTGTGTGTGTGTGTGTGTGTGTGTGTGTGTGTGTGTGTGTGTGTGTGTGTGTGTGTGTGTGTGTGTGTGTGTGTGTGTGTGTGTGTGTGTGTGTGTGTGTGTGTGTGTGTGTGTGTGTTGGAGGATAAACTTGCCCCCAACCTTGGATAAAAATGTGAGTTTTCACCCAAAAATTGAGATTAGCTTAACTATGCAACCTAATCATACCTATAAGTTGGTAAGCATGAATGATCCAAGTCAAATCACACTATAAGTCTAGTGAATTTAGATGATTTGATCAAGTCAAACTTATAAACTTGGTAAGATTGAGTGATTTGATCATCTCAACCTTTCCAAAAAGTAAACCAACTACTACAGTACTTTAGCTCAATAACATTGCGTAAAAGTTTAACCTGGGGTACTAAAGTCCATAGAAGTATTTGAAATCTGAAAATTGATTTTAATTTTTTTATTTAGGTGCCCTTGGAATAGTGTATACACCTTATATATATCTCATTCTAAAACCTAGGTATAACATGGTATCAATGTATAGAATTCTACCATAAATGTGTATCTAAATCATATAACTATGCAATTGGCCAATTTGTAATTTGTGCAAGTGTGGAGAATATGTTTTCATAGCATGTCTTCACTAAAATATAAAACTAATAAATGGTATAAGTGTGGAAAATATGTTTCCATAACATTCCCCCATATAATATATGAAACTATGACAAATGTGGAGAACATGTCTCCAAAACATACCCCCACTACAATCTAAGAATGTGAGAACTATGGAAGCCATGCCTCTATGGCATGCCCCACTAATATTTCCACCCTTTTAGGTGAGGTTAAATATAAACTGGTAGTTATGTTACCTCTAAATCATAAGATAACCATATAATCTATGTATGAACCATGTAGCATATAGGAAAAACATACTTAAATAGATATATCATTGAAGCACACATAATGTGATCGCATCAAGGCCTAAGATGCATGATATATATCATGGTAATGTCTATATAATAACAAAACAAGATCAACAAGTAATAAATCACACATACAAGGGCACTCAAAAGCAAATCAAAAGTTAATGGTCCAAGGAGACCTCAAACAAGAGGCATGTTCAAATGCTACACAATCGAAAGGACACAACTTAGTCAAATGTCCACACAAGAAAGAATGACATATTTAAATGTCCATACAAAAATTAATGACATATTCAAATTTCAAAGAGGCAAACAAAGGTATGGTGACCAAAAAAATGGAGCATATTCATTTTCTTAATCAAGTAAGACAAAATCAAGAAAGGCAAGACACTCAAGGAAATGCATACATGAAATCATAATCAACCAACATAAACATAACATACTAGTCCATGGATCATATATGTTAGTAAATAATATTAAATACATAGCATATCAAGTACACTATGAAATATATAAGCATGGATAAATACATGTGTAAGTACATAAGCTCAACATGATAATGGAAAGTGATCATAACATAATATAACCTGGGTGTATCGTGATCAAAGAAGTGGATTCCCCCAATGTCCATATGACATGAGTAGAGGGAAGGCCTAACATCTAAAAATTCATGGATCATATATTTATATGTGCCTGTATCACACCTAAAAAATGCATGAAACACGTGTAAATAGAAAGACAATGATATGTTATCTACCAACATAGAACTTACAACATAGATACCAAGGAGCTAATAAAATATGTAAATGTTTAAAATATTTTTTATTTTTTTGGGTATTTTTGGAATATTTGAAATGAAATTACTATCTTATGATCTCATCTAGTGGATGCTCATAGGTATCTCTCCATAAGGAAACTAGTGCAATAAATTGGTGTTACTATTAAGGAGAATGTATATGTTTAATATATAGCACTGTAGGCCTTGTAATGCTTTATGTATACATAATAGGACTCTATGGTCATGAAGAATCAATATAAATAATAATTATTTGTGGAACCCATCATTTAATTCTCTATGGTTTCTTTGTAATAGCAATCATATGAACATGTTTAGGTGTTTTGGATATTTGAACATGGTGCATAGTAGATGAGAATTTTTTTGGAACCCACTATGTATCTCTAATGCAATGTTATCTCAAGTAATGGTCACCTAATAAATGGGATTCCCTTTTTGTGGAGGATTAACCTTAGTAGGTTGGATAACTAGTTGCCTAAGTATAAAATTCTCTTTCTCAAGTGGATGCTCATATGGAATGTTGGAAACTATAATTACCTGATTGACATGAATATATTTAACACACCCATATAATGTAGAAGGTATTGTTTTAATTTTATGTATCCAAGGCCATCCCAATAACATATCAAAGGCACTTGTGTAAGGTATAACTAAAAATGTAGTAACACATGTGATGGACCCACCTATGAAGGAAAGTCAATCTCACTAAGAACCTTCTGTGAGGTCCCATCGAATGCTCTAACTAATTTGGTTCAAGGGTGTAAATAATCATGTGTATAACCTAAATGCATGATTAATTTCATGGTATAAACATTCTCTCTTTCACCATTAGCAATCATAACATTTTTTATAGGTTGGTGATCAAGGTTTCCTCTAATGAATAAGGAATGAGAAACTAAATCATCATTCTGAATTTCACTATCATCAAAAATAATAGAGGGTCTCTAAACCATAGGAGGTGTATTTTTTGTATAAGTACCAATAATCCAATCCAATGGGTGCCCATAATGTGATGGAAGAGGATGTGCATTATATGTCATTTTCACTTTTGGATCCTTCTTAGAATGGTATTTCAAAGGATTATTAAATATTTTCTACTATTGGTTATCACCAAGTGGTGAACCTAATTATTTTGGAAGATCATTAAATTTAATATTTAGTTCATCAATGAGATCTTAGATCTTATGCTTCAAGGTAAAACATATGTTTATAGAATTCCCAAGGCCTTGGTGATAGTCATAATAAGCATTCACGTCATAGCTTTTTGGTAGAGGTCACCTCATATCCACCTCTATAAGAGAAGGGAGAGATATGAGGTGACACTCCAAAAATAGTCGTAGTAATGAAGTGGGAGACTCAAGCAAGCATGTAAATTATCTCCTTGGTGTATTGGTTAATGCAAGCTGATTAAGTTGTTGTGACACTGCATTAACCATGGTAGTTGTTTCCTTTATAGGCTCAGGAGGTTTTACCTTATAACATGGTTTAATAGTAAACTTGATATTAGATGTAGATGTAGTTGGTGTGTTTGCTACATATTTAAGTTTATTTAATGAAATAAGCTTCATTTCATGATTTTGAACATGTCATAAGTCATCCAAAGATTTAAACTTTTCTAAAACAATGGACTCATATATAGGAGCAAAAAAACTTTACTTGAAGGTGTATTGAATTTTTTTATCTTTCATGGTCTTGGTCATTTTAACCAACATTGGCATGTACCTCAAGACATATTCATTGATAGTTTCATTGGTTCCTTATTTGATTTTTGCAAGTTGGGCATAGGAAACCTTTTCAGTAATGTTGATAGAGAAGTGTGCTAAAAACCAATCTGCAAGAGGTTTGAATGCCTTTACTTATTAGAGTGGTAAATAATTGAACAACCTTAGAGCATAATACTTTAAGATTCTTGAAAATATTTTGGTCAAAAGTTAATCATTTGATGCATAATTAAGACATGTTGCAAATAAATATAATAAATCTTATTTAGGATCACCTTTGCCATCATAAAATGTGAACTTAGGTTCAACAAAACTAGTTGTCAAGGGGTGAAATATATTTCAAGTGCAAGATAATTATGTAATACATCTTGTGAATAACTAACATGGGGAGACTTTAAATAATTTTGTTTCATATTGGTAACCTTATCTTCTAGGTTCTTATAATTTTAAGGAGATATTACATGGTAGACCCATTGGGATTTTAGATTAACAAGTTGAGTAGTCGCTAAAGGGGAGGTAAATATGTCTTGAGTACATATAAGAATTGAAATTGGTATTTGAGTTGAAGGATTTTTTATCCTTATGGTAGATGTAGCAATAGCATTTTGGTCCTTTGGTAACAATGGTTAAAAAACATAACATTTGCTCCCACTAAATGTAAGAATCAATAATGTATCCAAGGGTAGGGATGTTTCAGTTATGTATTTTGATTTTTTAGTTTACAATATGGTCTTGAGGATCTCATCAAGTTCCTCAGGATTTTGATGAATACATTCAAGAACCAATGTAATTTATTGCAACTATACTTGGTCTATTTACTCATGTTCATTATTTTCATTAGATTCATGGTTTCATTGTCCGAATCTTATTTTATGATAACCTCATCAGTATCTGGTTCATTCTCAATGTTCGTATCATCATGGACCATATAATTAGGCACTTCATTGGTTTGAGACATCGTAGGTGGTAGGAGAGGAATCTCAATGTGTTAAATAGGCACACCACCCAATCTAGGGTTATGCTTGGGTTACATGAAAAATAATATAAGAAAAATATTAAAAAGTACAATAAGTTGAAATCTTGGTTGACTAAAAACCCTAGGAATTAGAAAAAATTGCATTCACATAGATAGGTTTCACCAAATGTTTAATCTTAAATTGGATGAGGATCCTAGTGGTGATGGGGGTAAGAATATAGAAATGAATAAGCACAGGGATGATAAATAGATCTATAGTATGCCAATTAATTATGAAGTTAGATAATTGATATTTTCAATTTAAATTCTAAGATATTTTAACAATAATAAGTACAAGTATTAATTGATATAAAAATGAAATGAAAAAAAGAGTACTTAGTTTATTATGTGTATGTGGATTTGATGTGGAACAAGATATAAATATACTAGATCTAAATTATAGATTAGTCATCAAATTATATAAATTTTCACTTTATAGCCATAAACACTTGTGTTAACCCTAAATGGTTGCATTGCTGTTTTTTCTAACTTGGAAGTAGGTGTCTAGTACAGAATACATATTGGATCTGACTACAACTACTTGGATGCTTCTGGGTTTTCAATCACCTTTGCTATGGTGTACTCAAATTATGAATCATAGGTTGTTGCACTTATCAAATCATCAAATCCCTAACTCTTTATCTTCATAGAAACCTTTATAAAAATGGGTTAGTGGGATCATAGTGTCAAGATAACCCCAAAGACCTCCTCTATTAATGGGTGCTACCTATGTAGACACTAATCTGAAAAGGGCCCCAAACTAATTTAGTTTTCCCATAATGTATTGGCTTCTGTGTGCGCAAGGGTGAAATATGTGGAAAATAAATACAATAATGACCTAGATTATAACTTGGAAAATATGACTCATGGGTTGTTCCTTCATTACTTCAGACTTGTAGATGTGTCATCTCTATGATTGATATATAAATAAGAGAAAATAAGAAAGCTTTGCTCACTTGAATGCTTGATTTAATGCTTTTGGTAAGTTTCCTTGTGAGAGGTGTGAAATCTATAGGTGAGGTATGAATGAGGATTGATCATGCATATATACCAACCCTTTTTGGAAATATATTGCATTAAATAACTTAGCTTGACCATAGGGACACATTAAAATTGTAAATTTGATGACTTTAGGTAAACTGGATACTTGTATTAGAACATGACACTTGGGTTGACGTAGGCATCCAACTAGGACACAAGTGTCCTGGAAGTTAAAAAGTAGGTATAGGTCCAAAACTTGCAGAGATAAAAGATAAGTAGGTTCATAGCATTTTGAGCATGATAGAAGGCCTAGGTCATCATAATAACATTGGTTAGACTAAGAAATAAGAAATAAGCATGGATAGATATGGGATGCGAGGCTTTTGGTAGCATGAAAGGTATATAACTGAGAGGAATAACTAAGGTTTGTATTTTCCAAGTGTATAAGACTAAGGTGATATATAATTTGAAGTTAGTCTCTACAAACCCCAATCTTAAAGAGAGAATAGTGTTGTACATATAGTGTTGACATCTTACCAAAGTATACAGACCTTGGGTTAAAACTTTAATGAACAACAATATCAATAAACCATGTGGCTACCCCTCTGGAGCACATATGTTAGGTTCTATGTATAGTGATTAGACTACACCAATTTAATTGGTGAGTTGATTTTGTTCATCAATCCCATTTTAAATTAAAATCTATATCTAATTACATGATTATTTGATATTTTTAACAATTGTAATTATTTTTTAGGGAAATAATGCTAGTGAGGAAGGGTGCAAACCTATTTAATTAGAGGATGAGGACAATGTAGATTATGAGATATCAAAGGATTCATCTACAACCTCTTTGCATGTAGATGGACATCATCAGAAGGAGAAGATAACATGTTGGGATTTTTGATTTATTTAAAATAGGTATGGAACATGATTATGATCTTGTTTTTTTGCATTTACTTTTTGGGCAAGAAATAAACTCACATGTTTCATGTGAGCATGAGGACGACGTGGAATTTGAGCTGCCATAATATTTTCATAGTGACATGCCATGACTTCCACATTATGCAAAGGTAATTATTCCATGTTTTTCTCTTTTCTTTAATGTTCATTTTGAAGAGATGTTTGTTTAAATTCAACATGTTGATATGTGTAGACTATCTTTGAGTATGAGGAGTATGGTTACAAAATTATTCAATAATTTGGTATTAGGGACCAATATTATTTACTACACCACAATGCCTTTCATTATATAAAGTTTGGAATAAATTCTGGTCAAATCAATAGTTTTATTCACACTGTGTTGAAATGCACATGTTACCTCCCATTATAATCCATCAAGTAGAAAGGCATCCAATCAAGACAATAAAATGGAGGTATGAGGATTGTAATTTGGAGTAACAACTCTATCAGATGTGCAAATGTAGGAAAGTTTTTTAAATAAAAGTAACATGTTTATGTCTCTGATGATTTGATCATCGAAGGGTTCGTAGCTATAGAATAAGAACTCATGATTTAAAATTATTTAAAAAATAAAGGGAAAAGGAGGTGGGAGATTATAATGTGAAAGGAATTTATGAAAATAAGTGATACATTATGTGTTTTATATTATATTCTTTTGTTCACCAATACATTCACATGTTGTGCTTACACATTAGCTATGAAACTTGTCAAGAAAAATAAAAGGCCTTGACTATAAACAAGAATGCGAAGAGAAAAAGATGAGAGTTGAAGGTGAGTATATATTTTTGTCCTCAATTTTCAATTACTCTTGGTATTAAATCAATTTAGTGTGGTTTTTATTTTTTATCTTTGAAAGTAATTGTATTTAGTTTTTGTAATACTAAGAAAGGATGATTTTGTAGAAAATAAGAAAGGAAAGGGGAGAAGAAAATGGGAGTCAAAGGTGAGTGTATATTATTGTATTTAATGCTATTTATTGTTCCTTTATTTATAATTAGTTTTATTTTTTAATCAAATTAGGGGTGAATTTTGATATTTATTTAATCCAATTAACTCACACATATTATTTATATTGCAGGCATGAGGATGGTCATGTTATATATATGCTTGGGGATGTTGAGGATCTTAATTCATGTGCCAAGATTTGATACATAATGGAAATTATCAACATATTTCAACTTATATGACAAATTCTTTTCAACTACATACTATTGTTGTTGTTTTATACTTGTTCTTAATCCTAACTAAATATGGGATCCTCAGTGACATAAAACATGTTTTGTACAATCATTGAACCATATATGTATTATTTTTGTTACTTTATACTTGTTCCTAATCCCAACTAAATATGGGATCCTCAGTGAGACTAGACAAGTTTCATACAATCATTCAACAAAGATATTTCATTATTTTTATTCACATGTTTTCTCTTGTTTCTAAATTTTTCTATGTTAGAATGCCACACTTTCATGCTAAAAGAATTGGGTTTGACACAAAAATTTGAGAACCATTAATATTAAGAGTTATGTTTACTTTAGAGTTGTATTCATGCTAAGAGAATTGCATGGGTTACAATGTAAATGACATATGATTCTTCATGCCAAGTGATATATTATTCTTGGATTATAATGTGAATGATGCAATGATATTTGAGTTGATATAATATTTTAAATATGTTGAATCAAAAATAGCGTACTAGCTAAGGGCAATAAGATTAACACAACTAAATCATTATTATGTTTTTAGTATATCTCTTTTCTATTTATGGTTTTGATATGTTGGGGTATCCAGACATGATTTTATGTTTATTGCATTATTTTGTTTGAGTAATAACATATTAAATTATGTGGTCATTCATGGTTGCATACAAACTACCTTGATTCATAGAACTATCCTACAGTTAAGTGTTGAATGCTAAAAATAATGATATGGCCTCAACAAAATTTTAGTGTTGTGTAAATGCATAGACTATTATAGTCATGTAAATTAATTTTGAACACTTAATATGCATCGTTTCATGTAAATTAATTTAGATTACTCTATTTATTTTAATACAATACTTGAGTGGTATATTACCATGGTATTTGAACATATTTATTCATAATGGTTATGTTCTCTAGATTATGTGTGCGGCTTATGATTTCTTAATCTAAGTTGTTGGTTAAATATGAACTTCTACTATCTAATACAATAACCTTTATGGATATCTATTTGTACTTCATGTCTTATTTTTATAAACATATAATCAAGGTTATGGTTTCATTGAGAAATATAAATCACTTAAGGTGGAAGCGAGAGTTATGTTTTGATTCTAAGTGTTATGGTTAGTTGCACGAATGAAAGTTGTTTAGACTATGTACTTCAGGGCCTAATAGTGTTTGTGTCATGCCATATCTATCAACTACCATAATCAAATAACATAAATATATTATAGCCTAAAACTCATGACAATATTACTCTATGATGAAAAGAACTTATGCCATCACTTAAGCTAGTCATCTATATAAGAACTATACTCTCAAAAAGGAAATAATGATCCATTTCAATCATAAGTGTCTACAATTCCTATAGTCTTAGTTAAATATGAAA
Organism: Torreya grandis; assembly: GCA_037957365.1. Taxonomy (NCBI): domain Eukaryota; kingdom Viridiplantae; phylum Streptophyta; class Pinopsida; order Cupressales; family Taxaceae; genus Torreya; species Torreya grandis. The sequence goes on from JARHVA010005840.1 coordinate 581,251, forward strand.
TATCCACACATAACCCTTAGAATGAATATATTTTATAGCATGGGATATGTCTATAGTTATGTTGAGTACTTCATTTATAACTAATTTGCAAACATGGTGTCTGTTTGGATACAAATGCTTTTCTAAGCTTCTGTTACACAAAAACTCGAACACTAATCCTTTGAAATGAGGGTTGGAGTATGTTATTATGATTCAATTAAGATTATGATAATATTAATGGTAAATATGAACTAATATTGTCTAATTTGAGCATGTTAAGGATGAGGTACTACTATCTTAGTAATGTTATAAAACCACTACAAGATGATTTCTTGAGTTTAATTAGTAAACTTAGGGTAGGGTGTTGATACATGGTTTTAGGATCTATAATGTATTAACTAGGATTTAGTAACTCTACATGTGTACTTATATTATGTGAGATTTATTATTCAATAATAATAATAATATTTTTTTGTTAAATTTTTTCTCAAGTGATTCAATCCAACATACTGCTAGTATTATTAAGCTCAGTAGGGTGATTTAAGGATTGATTGTAAGGTAAGTTTTAGTGGGAAGGAATTCTTTTTTTGTAGTGGCATCCCTACAAGTCATTGGATAACCAAGACTTTGGTGTCTAGTAAATAATGGAGTGTAGTATCATTTATAAATCATTGTCGAATGGGAATAGGGTATTTTGGTTGAGTACTGTAACTTGATTCAACAAGTTATACTTTTCATGTTCCCTTGGGATGCATTTATGTTTATAAAACAAAGGTGTGAACTAGTACTGACATTAATTTTCCATTAGGAAGATAGAGAGGCCTCTTAGGGAATTCAATACAAAATAAATTCCTATAATTGAGAATTATATATTTATAAACTTACTTTGATGTAAAAAATTAGTTCCCATCTTTGGATTATTGTGAATTCTTTTCATATTACTTTGTGTGCATAGGAGGCAAAGTGGGGTGTAGAATTAGTGGATGGTTTACAAGTTTCCTTATGACTAACCCTTTGATTGGATCTTAAGATGTCCCTAATTTTTAAAGTGTCTTACTTGTTTTACTTGAATTTTCCATTATAGCTTAGTATTATTTTATTTTACTTAAAGTTTCATCATCCTCATGGTAGACTATTGGAGGTTTTGAGCAAGTTCTACTACTTTTGTTATGCATATTAATGGAAATGGTTCCATATATGTTTAAACTTACAATATAAATTAATGAGATTAATTTATTAATTATTTAATATGAAGGTCATATTTATAAGCCCTTAACAAAAAATTTGAATGCTTAATTAGAGTTTTATGATATGATTTTGTGATAGATTAGACTTTTTAGATTGATGATTATTTTATAGCATTACCAACTAACTATACATCATTGGTCCCATAATTATGCCACCAAATACTATACTTCACATTAAGATTAATATACACTCGAGATCATAAGGATTTTATGATCTCCCTCCACAAAGTCATGACTAGATGGCCTAATATATACCTACATGTTGAACCACAAAAAATCAAACAAAGATGAATAGGCCAAAAGGGCAAAACCAAAATTATGCAAGGCTATAGGTTTATTAAAACTAGAGAATCAACAATGATAGAAGGCAGGAGAAAAACCCTACTTTTATGTATTTGGATCATCGATTTATACTTTGTATGTTTCCTTGAGCCCCACTGATACTCACTTAAGATGACCTTAACTTATAAAGTGGCTCACTTGTTTAAATCCAAAGTTCCATTATAGCTCAATACGATTTTATTTTAATCAAAGTTTCATTATCTGCATTGTATAATGTTGGAAGTTTAGAGCAGGTTATACTAATTTTTTTATGCACATTCTAATGTTACAATGTTTGAACCAATCTTCACCTCAATTAGTTCCAAGGTAAACTGACATAAAGGATTGATACATGAAACCCCAAAATACACAAGATGTAATAATTCCAAATTAAGATACACATACTAGGAAGATACAAATAAAAGTCATATTTATTATAAACTTAATGGATTTTAGGTGTCTATATGATATCATCATGTTTTTTAATATTATTTTGTTTAAAATGAATTATTGTTTTTAATTAATTAAGGTGGCAAACCAGGGGTTGAACCCTATACAGTCAAAAAAGACAGGAAGGCTGGCAAACAAAAGATGCCAGCACCAAACCAACGGCACAGCTGAGAAACAAAGTCAGAAGCAAAACAAAACACTAGAAAGACCAGAGTCAAAAAGGACAAAACTACATAAATATAGAATTAACAAGATCCTTAAGATTCTCAATGTTTGCATTATTAGCATTCCCTGGATTACCCACCGCTTCCATGATCCGCAATGGTCTTCTCCACGTGGACCACCTTCAAAATCTATCTTCATCATCAATGTGCATCATTCATGCTCCATCATCTCCTTCTAAATGATCTCTCTAATGTTTAGGGGTATATGAGCCCCTTGTCTCCATACCCTCCATCCTGAGAATTGCTGACCAAGGTTGGCACAAGCATCAACAACCCTGTTACCTTCTCTGTAGGTGTGGGTAATCTCAACTTTGGAAAACTTTTGTAAAAGAAACTGGATGTTTGAATGAATTATTGTTAAGAGTATTGTCTAGTCATACTTTTGTAACTTTGTTGGCAGAGTCTAGTTAATTTTTCTAGTGGCACCCTTACATGTAATGCAGACATTAGAAACCAGAGGAGTGGAACTTAATGTGATTGATCATTTATCCATAATCATTCTATAAGTTTTTATTCCAAGGAGACCCCTGAACCAAAGTAAAGTATGGGATATGCAGTACAATGGAGTTCATTTTAACCTTATGCTTCTAAATGTGGTTCACTTGAATAAGTTGTTAAATGATTTTTAAAGTGATTTCAATTATTTTTATTAGTAAAATAGTATAATGCTTGTAACCTTGGCCATAGTTTAAATCATGTATGAAACATTGATCCTTGTTAGCTTTAATATTCGGAGAGCTTGAACCTCACCTTACAGTAGCCAATTTTGGGTGATTTCATAATAGTGGATAAATGAACCTTACCTTGTCAAAATTATTCTAATTCCCCTATTTTAAACTCTATTTTACTAAATGGTTATTTATATAATACTTAGTTATTCAGATTTGTACTATGTTTTTTCATGCATAAATTGGAAATATTTATTTTAATCATTTCAAATGTAATGGAGGTATTTGCATATCAACAACTAAATACATGAAACAAGAATTTTGTTAGTGTTACATTATTTTTTTTATTGAAATATGAATTTACCATATGCCTTTTACATGTTCAATGCCACATGGCATGTATTATCTACAACTTCCATGTGTGTAAGATTGATAATGAAATGTCATGTGGAATCATGAACTATAATGTGGCATGTTACATGAGCTTCAAACTATGAGTGTGCATTCCCCCATCAAAATGCATTATTAAAATTCCAACTATTGGACCCCTAATTTTGGCTAAGTATTTTGGTAATGGCATGGACCAATCATGGTGTGGAAGACCATGGTGTGAAAGAACATGGCACAAGATATCACAGTGAAATATGACCTAGTCAAAGGGGAGGCATAAAAAATGGGCTCATTATATCATCGAAAAACATGGGGAGTGTGAAGGAAGTAGGAAATGGTTGAGGAGTGATTCTCAAGGACAAAATAGACTTCAATCACACATGATTTTGACACCATCTAGCATAAAGATAGATATTTGGCAATGAGGATCTAGTACTAAAACGGAATATAGGGGTACAAAGGCCTGGGTCCATAGGAAAAACAAAGTAGACAGTTACCACAACTCTTAGTTCACTAGAGATCATTGGCTAGTCACTAGAAGTGCCATAATTAATGTAAAAACTTGGTCAAGGATAATCAAGTATAAATGCCCCTATGTCGAGATTTTTAAAGCTGTTGAACATTGATATTTTCTAATGATTGATGGTGGTAAATATAAAAATCATGGAAATCATTGTAACCCTGATATTGGACTACGGTTGATAGTTAAGTTGTATCACTAAGTTGTCAATACATTTATTATGTAACATATGGTTCTTATTTGGATATAATGATTAAAATCTATGTTATATGAACATATGTAGTGTATACTCTAAATCTCATGGCAATTGTCATCATTATCATGTTTGTTTCCTTAATTAAAACTAGGTTCATAAATGTGTATTTCTTTTTCTATTTAGTCATTGATTAATGTATATGATCAAACTCCAATATATGATGAGTATATTAAAACATGACAGAACCCATGGGAACCAGTTTCTTGCTGCATTTTTCATATGAGCATGCAAGAGTTCAGTCTTGCATGAAATATTGACATGTTATCTTGTTGGGAACTAGTTACTTCAACACACCTAGGGAAAGGTCTAGATAAAAAATAAACCCAACATTTTGGTTCCATTATTAGGACCTATAGCACTTATTACATAGTAATGGAAAATTCTCGAGTGGTTATCTCTCAAAAATATTAAACGATGGATTATCTAGGTTGAAAATAACTTTATAGTTATATATCTTGAACTAGCAGTTTATGCACATGCATGAGTTGAATAACATCTCTATATCTCCTTATATGAAACTTTATTTGTATAATTCCCTATTCATTTGCATATTTGACTCTTAGCCTATGTTCAAGAATAGTCAAGAAATTTTGAATGAAGGAAAACTTGGATGATAGATCATTAGTGGACTTAACATGCTTAGGAACATCATGGACATGATCTATTAATATCTAGTGGAGAGGGGCATTGAATAGTTACATCTTGGATACATCGTAACCACTTACTCATGTTTAGAAGAAGTAAAGTTCCAGTTTCTTTGAGAACCATGTGGTTAGTATATTAGGCATTTCCCACTAGAAGTAAAGAAGATTTTTATTAACTCTGGACTTGAAATTTTTCTTATAGAGGGATAAACTCATCCTTACATGAGAATCATGGTTGGAATAGGAATGTAGGGGTGTTTGTGAAGGATTGTTGGTTCAAAATGGTAACTAATTAGTAGGAGTTGTGAAAGTGCAAATATGATGAAGCTTGATAAAGGATTATAGGTAGAAGTAAAATAATAAGGGGCCTGGAGGACTTATGAAGTGATGTTAGGATCCATAAGGAAGTGAAAGAGCATAAAGAGGACTCAAAAAAAATTCGACCATGACCAACACCAACTTTGTTATATGCTAGAGAAACTAGTCAGTCAATGGAGACTGAAGAACCTGAAATAAACCAACCCATTTCCCCAACCATAGTAGGAGCTCATGATTTTGAGATCACCAAATTAATCATACATAACTAAGATACAGATAATGTAGAGTCAAAGACTGACTTTGTAAGAGATTCTTTAGTCAAGCAAGTTGTAGACCATAATGTATCAACTCTTTCTTTTCCTATTCAAGATATTTTCATATCCCAACATGGTATTCTTGGTGGATCTAGCATAAGTAGTGGCCAAAGTACTAGCCTAAGTATAATAAACCAACCTTATACCATGCCCAACATCTCAGGTATCTCAGTTACTACCAAATATATGAGAGGTGGACTAGGTGTTGGAATGACTGGTGGACTAAGAGTTGGAGCAATAGGAAGTGGTGTACTTTTCCCTAGGACTAAGAGTACTTAGAATTTATTAGTAGCCACAATTTCAAGTACCTCAACCACCTACTATGTATTACGAAATGATGCTTCATATACTAGAATATCAAGGCATGAATAATGTTGTGGAACATGTTCATAAGTGTGAACTTATCTGGAGAGCATGTAGTATAACTTCTTATGAGTGCAAAGCAATGGAATTTGAAACTACACTTCTATAAATAGCATAAAATGGTATAGTAAGTATGAATCTCAATAAGAAGTAGTTGATTATAACCAGCTCAAGACATCATTTCTTAAAGAGTTTAATATTCCAAAATTTGAGAAACAAAGTATTTTAGTGTTAAAGGATATAAAATAAGAACTAACTAAAAGAGTTCATGAGTACGATGCATGACTCAAGACACTCTTGTCTAATCTTTCATTATATATTAATGTTGCTCAACATGAGTAGTGTTTCATGGGAGGTTTGTTTCTTCCCTTTAGATGGACATTGTCTCATAGGACCTTTACTAGCCTACATAAGGCCTTGGAATCTACCCTCTATGTTGAATCTATTGGTATCATTGATACTAGAATCAGTCCCTTTATGGAAGCTCAAATAGCTTCAATAGCATCACAGTTATAAAATTTGACTTTGAAAAATGCTCATCACACTCATAGCAGTTTATGGTGTACTGATTGTGAGTTTGAGGGTCATAATAGAACTAATTATCCTTTTAAGAACATTTATGTTGTACTAAAGTAGTCTTGTGAAATTTGCCATGAATAACATGATGTTATTTCTTGTCCTCTATTACAAAGGGCCACACAATCTAAAGTTTCTAACTACTTCAATATATATGATACATATACCCATGAGACTAATGACTATCATCTTATCAGTGATATACATGAGGCATGCAGATGTGGTATGTGATAAACTTATGTTTCAAATAATCAATATAATGGTGGATATCATGGATTAGTAGAAGGATTGGGATGAGGAGGTGGATTTTTTCCACCATGGATGTGATACAAATGTGGTTATCTAGATCAGTACCAGCAAGACTCTTTGATCTATCCAACATGTGATTTTTGTAAAAAGGAGCACCAATTAGAGGAATGCCCTAATTTCTACACAACCATCACAAAAGAAAGAAATCAAAAGGGTGATAGCATGATACACATTGAGAAGTGACATTAGATATTATGATCTAGCACTCTAATGACCCAACAAGTTAATATCACAATGAGAAGTGGTGGATAGTCCCAATCTATGTATATTCCACCCATTGAAAAGGTATAGTGTGAAGAGCCTCGTGAAACTAGGTATCCTAATTCTTGACAATAGAAAGAAGTACTCCAAGATACTATGACTTTGGTAAAATAATTATAAGGGGAAATTTAATTTCTTAAGGACCATGATGCCACTCAATGTGTTGATATGTAGAAAGCCACTAAACATCAAGACATGGCACAAAAAGACTTCCAAGAGATTTATAAGCACCTATTGGAAGAAGATATTATCCCATAGTTAAGTAATTAGCTTAAACATCAGATTATAAGGCCAAAAAAATATCTTCAATTAAATCATGCTTGATGATAAGATACACTTGTTCCTCCTAGCTTGCAAGAGGACAAGGAAATATTGGTGAATGTTGCCATCGATGGATGGGTGATCTATGACATTTTATTCAACACTGGTATTGAGGTCAATGTCCTCACAAGGGATGCATGGTGAAAAATGGCTAACCTAGATTTATAACCCTCACCTCATGTATTATTCATGGTTAATAAGACCCATGCTCTATCGATTGGTGTTCTTAACAATGCAACTATATATATCCTCAAGTTACCTTTCAAGGCTAACTTTGACATTATAGAATTCATTGAGGCTGATGAATTTCCATCCTTACTATGTTATCCTTAGTTCTATACTAATCATGTAAATTTAAGTTTCAATAATATATATATATATATATATATATATATATATATATATATATCATTTTTGAAAATATTGATCAGTGCATCATCATCCCATTAGATGAAGCACATTGGACCTTGTATGTTAAACATGTTAGTGTAGATGATGATATTAATTACATATACAACATCATAGCTCAAGGAAGTGAGCATCATGATCCTACTCCCAATGGCATCCTCTAATGTAAGGATAAACATTCCCTCTCTAATATTATGATTAATGCCTATGATTATTGGACCTAAGGTGACTATGACCTTACTGAGAGAGTGTGTGGTGCCATTGGCAATTGTGAAGACATTATGTGCTAGTACCACAAGTACCATAGGTTTATTCATCTTGTCACTAAAAAATTCATCTGAGGACCAATTTTTGATGCACTTATTAAAAGGATTATTGAAGTTCCATGATTTCATGGTCAAATGAAAGTCTATGACTTTGTCCAACAACTAGAGACCTTCTATGACTCTGATGTTGATCATGTGTACTCACTAGTTCACCTTATTGATCACATGGTAGCGATAGTTAGGTGGTTATAATCTCATCATGAGAATCGCATTCATTGGGATCAATTATGTTCTACCATACATCATCATTCCATCATGAAAACCATGTATGAGACACTATCATCTATAATGCAATTCAAGCACCAAAACCACACCTAGAAGCCTATGAAGTAATGTGGTTGGCTGATAAATCTTTCTTAATAGAATATTTTTGGGTTCATGAATTTTATGGCACCTTTCACACCTAGGATATGGTATGGTATTTTCATGAGGAGTGTCATCTATGTACCCATTTTTGGCATTTGTTAAAAAATAACACGGTCTCAATGTTATCTTATTCATCTCCAATGATGGATTTATGCCTTACACTGCAAACAATACATCAAGCAGTTATCGATGACCCCAGTCCCATCGAAGACTAGATATGAAACATACATGGTGTGTCAAAAGAAGGATTGGTAATTTCTAATGATCCAATTAAACAATCCTCCTCCACACCAGAACCTACCATCAATCATGCACAATGTGAAAAACATCAAAAAGGAAAGTAAAAACTTGTGTTCCATGTTGATGAAGGTAAAGGGTCTGAATAGCCTAACCTATTGACTAATAATTTATATGTCCACAAATAATATGTCACTATAAATGTTCATGACATAGTTATTTATACACACCACCTGTGCTTAGAACCACTTCAAACTATACAACAAAACATTGGAATGAATGATACACCAAAGATGGTTATTGTGGGTAAGTATTGGTCTGATCTTGAGATCTCCAAAGTATTCAAGCTATTGAAGGAATATCAAGATGTCTTTCCAAATAACTATATTGAGATTAAGGTTGTTCACTCATCTTTGGGTAAAATTCATATCAAATTGATTGAAGGTGCTCACCCAATCAAGAAACAACCCTATTGAATGAATCTAAATTTTTGTGCATGGGTTAAAGAAGAATTTGATAGTATGTTTCATGCAAGATTTATTACTCCCATTGATGAGTGTGAGTGGGTTATCCCCATGGTGATAAACATTAAAAATATGGGTGTATCAAAATTTATATAGACTATTGGATACTTCATGCATCTTGATTACTGATCCTTTCTCGATGCCTTTCACTAAATAAATTCTTGAAGGTGTCACTAGATGTGAAATTTACACCTTCACATATGGGTTTTCAGGATACCATAAGGTCCAAATCATAGAGGAGGATAGACATAAGACTACATTTACCAATGATTTGGGGTATTTTGCATATACCATAATGTCATTCAGGTTAAAGAATGCACCCATTATATTCTCTAGAATAATCATTGAGGTCTTTAAAGACTTCATCCATAAGTTCCTTCAAGTTTATTTGGATGATTGGATAGTATAAAGCATGGTGAAAGACCATTATTCTAATCTTGGGCTTATGCTTGAGAACTATAGAATGTTTTAAATCTCTCTCAACTTGAAGAAGTGTCTTTTTTCTATTCCATTCAACATTCTCCTTGGTCGCATTATATGCTAATATGGACTTATGGTGGACCCCGTTAAGATTGTCATCATCCTCCATCTGCCAGCACCAACTACCCAATGAAAGGTTTGTGCCTTTCTAGGTTATACTAGGTATTTTAGGAAATTTATTTAGGGTTATGCAAAGATTATATCACTATTAAAGGATATCTTGAAACATATTGAACACTTCATTTGACCCACTTATGCCAAGAAGCTTTTGTAATCTTGAAATACAATCTTGTCATTACAATGATTATCCATTTCCTTAATTGGACTAAACCATTCCATGTCCATGAAAATGCTTTTGGTATAATTGTCAGTATAATACTTGTGTAGCCTAAAGAGGGTAATCTATATCACCCTATTTACTTTTCAAGTAGAAAGCTTACTCAAGTTGAGAAGAACTATACCCCCATGGAGCATGAGGCACTCTCTATGGTTTATGCTCTACCAAAATTCTAAAAATATCTATTGGTGACTCCTTTTGTGTTCTATATAGACCATGAAGCATTGTAGTATTTGGTTAATAAACCTATTTTACATGGTCACATTTTCTGATGGATTATGTTATTCCAAGAATTTCAATTCTCTATAATGGTCAACCCTAGTAAGGCCAATTTTGATCCTAACCATCTCTCAATAATTGATTCTGGTGAATTAATGCATCTCATCGAAGATGACCTACCTGATGTAGACACCTAAAACTAGCCATCGATAACCTTCAACTAGGCTTTTGACCAATTTCCACCCAAAATGTATAATTGGGCCTAAAAAAATAAAACATGCTAAAAGATGTGAAACTGACATATTCAAGTGCTGATTTTAGCCAGGGTATCCCTAAATGGGGTAATGCAATTTATGGGTCAGCTAACTTTGATCAAATCATCTTGAGTCAAAATGCTAAATTTGCACCTGGGTACTCTGGATTGCTCTTTCCTATCAAATATTATACACAAGATGTGTGCCTTCATTATTTGTTTTTGGTAACATCTTAAATGGGAATATGGTTCTAACTCATCTGACACCACCTTCCAATTCTAATCCAATCAAATTTTGGACCAATAACAAGGCATTCTGATCAATTTGAGTAATTTGTGCACAAAGTGATTAAGCATGATTAAGAGCTAATTAACCCAAATCAATGCCTAATCAAAAATTCCATGGAAAAAATTTTAATACTTATTTTTGGAAATGAATATTGAATATATGCATCATCAAGTGACCTCATTTCTTGGGAAAACATCCCTAGGCCATAAATGCGACAAATATCAAGATTCATGCCCTCCATGCCTCATAAATGCCTTTCATGATGCCCTCCATGCCTCTTAATTTCCCCTTCTTCCAATGTCATGATGAGGATATTTGCAAACTTAATTCCAAAAATTGAATTAATCCTCAACCACACATCTCAATCTTGAGATGGATGGTTCAGGTTAATTTGAGACATTTGCAAAAATCTATAAATAAAGAGGACATGAACATGATTTTTTAGCTTAATTTATATAAAGTTATAATGTAGGATTAGTTACAAAAGCTTCAAGCAACTAGTGTTACCATGCCAAATTGATTCCAAGACAAGCCAAGCCACAAGCCAAAGGTGCCAAAGAGAGATGGAGGTAGCCAAACTTCCATTGCCAAGGACTTCATGAGAACAAGCCGAGAAAGCCACTACTACAAAAGCATTTGGAGCATCCAAAGAAGGTGAAGGAATTCTTGTGTTTTATTCCTTACTTTTTAGTTGTGTTTGTCTTTTTTTTTTGTTAACTAAGATCTCCCTAGTGTCTAGGCATAGAGATGTTATGTTATTAGTGTGTTTATTTCATTTTGTTTTCATTTTGGAACTAACACCATACTAACCATCCTATCTTGAGTCAAATTCCTAGATCACATAATGGCATGCCTGGTGGGACTAGACACATCCTACACATGAAAGAGATCATTTTGCAACTCTAAAATATTTATTTGAGCCTTTAAAACTCTTAAAAATTAATTTTCAAAATTTATTTTATCATTTTTTCTTGCCATGATTTTTATACAGTAACCGACATTGGTAAGTAGTACCGACATTGGTTACCTACTTAACCAACGTCAATTAGCAAAACTAACATCGGTTAGATCTTAGTTAGCTAGATTAACTAATGTCAGTGGTAATAACTAACGTTGATCATTGTATTTTTCCAAAAACACAAACTTGAGAGCTATTTTCTCAAAGTTCATTGTTTCAAGCTAAAAAGAGATTCAAAGCTAAAGGACATGCTAACAATTTTATTGTGGGACCAAGCTTGATATTTGTTCAAAACATGTTTAAATCACCTTTGCATGCTTAAAAATCAATTAGGAACCTTAATTTGGTGTTTAAAAAAGGACTTAGATATTTTGGTTAATGTTTTCAAAGTTTTTAACTAAGACCAAGGGTTCAAATGAACACCACCAAACTTTTCATTTGGGTTTAAAATTGAACACACTTGTCAATTCTTGTTTGCAATAGTTGTTTATTTATATTTTGTTTGGTAAAAAGAGGAATGTTGCATGTATGCTCTTCCATTTTTCCCCTATAGGGAACCCTTGGAATCAAAAGTGTAATTCCTATTGCAAATAGCCTAGTCCAAGGCTTAGAAATAAATTCATCTAAATCACTCCCCAAAAACTCATCAAAGTTTGGGTGACCTTGAAAATGACTCTAAAGTCTTTCTATTTCATGATTTCTTTATTTTTTATGCATCTTGGCTTGTGAGGGGGACTTCATCACCTCCCAAAAGTTCTTTAGGAATCTTTGACCTAGGGTTTCATCTCCTAGAATTTACTTCATTTATCTCCTTTGGAGTTACAAATGGGATGTATCTAGATTTTAACATTTCACTACACTGAGCGAACACCAGGATGTAGTGGTTGTAAAAAGGACTAAACCTTTTTACAACTAGCCAATGCCATGGTCACCCAATTTCCATATTTTTATTTAGCATTTTTTGATGTGAATATAATTGTGTAATTGATTCCCCTAGAAGGATCGAAACCTTTCTAGTTTAGTCAACCCCACATGTCATACCCTTGCTAGGATTTCGATGGTTACACTTAGAGTATTTTGATCATTTTCTCATTTGGTATATTTTTGAGACTAAAACTTATTTATTTGTGTATAATCCATGTCAAACCAATTTGTCTGTATGTCACTCTTTTGTCTAAAGAGGTGTTATGCTTGCTATTTTACACCACACTTGTGCCTTGAAATTTTTTAAACTTGTTTGTGTGTGTGCCATTTGAGTTGAGGAGGGTAGTGTTATGCTACCTAAATCATGTCAAACCATTTATGCCTTTGAGTATTTTGAAACATAGCATTGATCACATCATTTGAGCATGCTTATATCGTTAGGCTACTCAATTTGTTTCAAGACTAGTTTACCTTACACCAAAATTTCAAACCATGTCATGTATACCATTTGGACCTTTGTCTTATGCTGTCATGCTATCTAATCTTATCTAGCTTGTTTGGTCAAATCCTAGTTTTCACCATTGAGTTTTCAATTAGCCTTGTCAAATTTGAATTCAAACATTGATTGATTTATGTTTAGGCCTTAATTCATGGGGTTGATACATAGATCTTTCTCTTTTGGGTTACATAACTTTGGTTAATCAATTACCCAAATTTGAAAACTATTGATGGTTTGTTTAAATCCTATCCTCATCATTGTTTGTGCTTTTCTTTAGGATAAACATAGCCTTTCTCAAAGAGCCTTTTGTATTATACCTTATGCTCACTAATCATATTTATGTTTGATTCTATGTGTTGAATTTATGTCAAAGTTGTTTCCAAACTTGTTAGATTAAATCAAATCACATCAGCCTTTGTTTCAAGTCTAGATTTTGACATTATTTGGCCAAAAGTCTTAGCATATGCCTATTTATTTGAGCCTATATTTTGAATTTTCATTTAGACAAAATACCTAATAACTCAAATTTTCCCTTTCCTAGTTTAGATCTTGTTTGGAACACTTTAACCTAGACCTTTGACATGCTAGTTTTTATTTAGACACTTGACCTTTTATGCGTCTAACATTTGACATTAGATGTTTGATGTTAGATTATTTTATGACAAGTCTTAACACAAATAATTTTGGAGATACAACACTTTTAGACCATATTGGAGATACAGTTCCACCCCTATGACTAAGTTGGACTAATCTTGAACCATTTGTCCTTTAGACATAGTTTTTTAGATTTTGTGAAAATCTAGGCCTTTTTATTTCGAAGCTTTCATCATTTATGTAGATATATCTAGCTACACTTATGGTGGAGTCACTTAAAATCCAACTTATGATATAATGGCCACACAAAATGACTTTTATGGCTTTATTCAAGACCCTAATGATGTTAATATGGTTTGTGACACAGATTTATATCCACCTCATATTAATCATTCATGGGAACAAAGTCACGAAACAACTTATGATCCAACTCAAGACTTTGATTGGTATGAAGAGGCTTTTGAGGAGAAATTTGAAAACCCAACTATAGATAATGTTGTTTTGGATATGAATCCATACCCTCTTTTCAATAATTAGTACATGGAACACAATCAAGAACTAGCTTATGAGCCAACTCACAATTGGGATGATATGGTTTATGAGGAAGACTTGGATGCTTTGGCTTATGAAAATAATCAGGCTCAACCACATCATACCAATTCTATTTCAAGACCATAATTTCACACTATTTCCATTCCAAGACCTCATCCTTTTGTTTGTGTGAGCAACCAAGCTCCAAAATGCCTAACTATTTCTATACGAGAACCTCATCCTTTGGTTTGTGTGATAAACCAAGCTCCATAATGCCCCTTCATCATTCTAGGACCTAGCCCTTTGGCTTATGCAAGAAATCATGCTCCACACCACCCTATCATTACCATTTTAGGACTTTGTCTTTTGGCTCATGTGAGTAATCATGCTCCCCAAGGCCCTACTATTATCTAACCATAAACCATTCCTCATCCAATACCAATCCCATCCAAACCTCAACCCATCCAATCATTCAAAGACCAAGTTGTGTTCACAACTAGTATTTTCCAACTCATCAAAAACCAAGGCCAAAATAACCAACCAATCCAAGATGTTTTTTTTAAACCAACCATTTGTGATAAGTCAACTTATGATGAATCACCTATTTATCTTATACCAGTTGTCAAGGAGTCTCACTCTGACAAGTTAGTCTTACTGAGTCACTTTTTAATGATTATAACTGCCTTTGGGAAAATCATTACCTCAACCATGTGCCTATTTTTTAAGAGCCTCCTATTAACAAGCCAGCCTCTGAGGAGTTGTCTCTTGACCTTTTTCCTATTCTAGAGGAGTCTTGCTTTGAAAAACTAGTCTTTGTAGATCCCATCATGTTGTTATAGGTTGTTACTTATCCAATACCAAATATTTAACAAGATATCATTATAATAGAGTACCCATAGATGAAGAATCAGAGTTAGAGTCAAGTTTTACTCTTAGACTGACATCAAATTTAGTATCAAAATTTGAATCTGAATCAACATTAGTCTCAACATCAGATTTAGAGTCCCTTGACTTAGAATTAGATTCAAATGAAGAATATGTTCATAGATGCCTCGTAGAACAATTTGAATACATTTTTTATCCTTATATGGTTTTTGAGGATGATTATTGTAGCTTTGACATAAGTTATCATAGTATCTTCTATGAGGATTATGCAGCCTCTCTCCATTTCATTACCATTCCACAGGCCATTACCATCAACCAAAATAGTCATATTATTGACATTCCATCTCCCACAAGTGTCAATTAAGACCAATAAAATCACACTTTGTTGAACTGAATCCATGGAAATATAGTATTTGAATAAAAACAAGGATGTCAAGACAACATTCATGTAGTAGAAGAACACTCTTCTAGTGAAACCTTTTTGAAGGTGCTAGGGGACAATCCAATTCAGAACTCAACATCTTTTAGTGAAATATTTTTGAAAGTGCTAGAAGATAATCAAATTAAAAGTCAACATTCCTTAGCGAAACCTTATCAAAGGTGATATGAGACAATCAAGACAACTTCATTGGTGAAAACCTCATTGAGGTACCAATAGTTGAGCACAAAAGTTCTTCACTACTTGATGAAGACAAAATCAAAGATCAAATCAAAATAGCTTGCAATGTATAGCACAATCAAATGGTATCTACTCTCAAGATCAAACAATAGAAAAATTTGGTGGTCCTCTTGAGAGAACAAGTCTTCAACCCTACCATAACCAAAATTATGTCAAGTTTGGCATCAGTAACATTACGTGTGATTGAACATCTTGATCTTCATTTATTTCCCCATCATTATACACTCCATTATCATCTACCATTCCATTTCACAAACAAACATACCATCCATTATTTTTCCTTGTTTACCATCCATGTCCACACTTTCCTTTGCAGAGGTTATAAAGATACCTTGTCTCCATGTTTAAAGGAATCAGAATCAATGACTAATGAAGATCACAAAAGGATTCTCAGCAACCAAATATGTAGGCCATTCTTGACAAAGTAGTTATTCTGATGAGGTGTGGGCTATCAATTAACATGATCAAGTATTTTTTTTGGATCATTTTTTGATTATGATGCACATCTCCCTATCAATAAGAAAAACAAAATAAAAAATCACACCCAGGCCAAAAACATGTACCATATCATCTCACATTTCCATTGCCATTATTACATATCCATTTTCCATTGTTTTAGATCCCAACCATTCAACCCACCATTTGGGAGAAATCCTCTTACCATTTTATCCAATATATCAAAAACCATCAGTATCCTTATCAAGACCATACAATCCTATCATTATATTCCTATCGAGACCAAATCTTATTTTTAGTCATCCTACCCAATCCTATTTTGATCTTAGCTACTTTGGTTCTTCCTACACTTTTTGTGAGAGGATTCTGATCAATTTTCAATAATCAATCCAATCCATGTTTCAATGATAGTTTATGAAAGTAGTGTGATAGTTGATCTAGAAAGATATCTTTCATCCTATTAAGCTTGTTTATGTGAGCCTGATTATAACCACCTATGGGAAAATCAGTGTTTCACCAGTCTTGCTACTAATTATAACCACCTATGGGAAAATTAGTAACATTGACCTATACCATTATATCATAGTTATAATCACCTATGGGAAAACTAGGGGCAACACTTGTTTATCATGCATTTCCACATCACCTTGCCATTATTGTTTTCATTTGACAGGTCATTTACCAGATTTGAGAACTTGTTGGGACCTAGTTTGTTTTTTGCCACCTTTTATGTGGATAGAATTAATATGACTTGAGGTCATTCTGGGACTATGTGGGTCATGCTCAATTCATGTTGAGGTCACCTTAGTCCCCCTTTCCATATGCTCTCATCATTTTGAGAGTAACCTAAGCCACACTCTTACCATTTTGTGAGCAACCTCAGTTTGAATGCTCTCACCATTTTTTGAGCTTGAACCATTTAGTGTCTCATCATTCTCGAATGAGTTATGACACTCCAAAACAATTCCAAAAACATGTTAAAGATCATTAGAAAAGAATAAAAACATTGACCACTTCTTTGCCTTAAGGATTCTAGGAACCCTTATTAAGTTATAAAAAAATCACTTATCATTTAGTTTCCCCATACTTTTTGGCCTTTTTCTCTTACACACTTGTCATTTTGCAAGACCATTCCTATTCTAATATCACAACCATTCTATTTATTTCTTTGGTTATCACATTCTTCCCATTCCCTAGGAGAACTATATTTGGCCTAAAGTTTTTGATTAGATATTACATCCATAAAACTATGTAGGCAGCATCCACTTTCCTAGTGCATATGGAGATATCTCGACCACTCCCTTCTCTTTTTTCTATTCCCCCATTTTGTTTGTTTGTTAAGTTGTCACCTATTTTCTAGGGGCAATGTTCATAGGGTTTCTATTGCATTGTTTGTTTGTTTCTACTTATTTTTTTGTCTACCTATTTGTTTGCTTTCAACAATGTTGCTTTGACTCAATTTATGTGTGTTCATTGGGTGATTCCTTTCCCACACTTAATCTTGAATCCATCCATATTCATATGGTTACATTGTCATCATGGTTTCTATCATTGGTGCATTGTTTTCTATTGAGTATTGGATTATGGGAGTCAGTCCTTATGCATATTTTGGCCAATTATTTATGGTGTTCTATCATAAATCCTACCATCACATGATACAATAAACCTCAACTTCAATAATTCTATTCAATAATGGTGGCATTTCTTCAGCACCAACATCCTGATTCAATCCTAATCATATCCCAAATAGAGTAATTAACCACAAAAGAATTTCAACTTTTATTATTTTGGATGAGCATCTCCCTACTAGTAGCTTGTTCTAATTCATCATTACCTTTTGTGTTCAGTTATCATCATCCTTGACCAAGTTTATCATGTTTTCCATAATCGAGGTCCAATTATTATAACCACCTATAGGCAAATTATTGCACACCGTCCCACTTATATTTCTCAATGATTATAACTACCTTTGGGAAAATCATTGTGTTGTCATCACTTTACTTTTTATATCTATACAAGGGCATGTTATCTTGTTAGTCTATGCGAATTGCGGTAGTTCCATCTTCTCAATGATTATAACTGTCTTTAGGTAAATCATTGTGTTATCATACCACATTGCCACTATTAGGGTATAATTTTTATAACCGCCTATGGAAAAACCATTGTACACCATTCAAATTGCATTCTCAATGACTTTGACTATTTTTTCATTTTCACCCCACCATATTTATTTTCTTTGGTCCCCTCATTTTACTTCTATCTTTTCAAGGGATCGTTTATCAACTTCTTGTGCCAACAGTTCCTTCGAGGGGGCATCATACAGTTAGTTTATCATCATTGTAGTTGTAGGCATACAGGACCTTTTCATTCTTTGACAATACTTTACTATGCTTATATCTTGTAATGCCTTCCCAAATAGGGGCAAACTATAGATACATAAAACTAGCCACCGATAACTTCCAACTAGGCTTTTGACCAATTTCCACCCAAAATGCATAATTTAGCCTAAAAACACTAAAACATGGTAAAAGATGTGAAAATGACATATTCAAGTGCTAATTTCAGCTAGAGTATCCCTAAATGGGGTAATGCAATTTATGGGCCAGCTAACTTTGATCAGTTCATCTCGAGTTAAAATGCTAAATTTACACCTGGGTGCTTTAGATTGCTCTTTTCTATCAAATATTATACACAAGATACATGCCTTTGTTATTTTTTGTTGGTAAAATCCTAAATGGAAATATGGTTCCAATGAATCTGACATCACCTTCTAATTCTAATCGAATCAAATTTTAAACCAATAAGAAGGTATTCTGATCAATTTAAGTAATTTGTACACAAAGCGCTTAAGCATGTGTAAGAGCTAATTAACCCAAATCAAGGCCTAATCAAAAATTCCATGGAAACTTGATGAATACTTATTTTTGGAAATGACTATTGAATATCTGCATTATCACGTGACCTCATTTCTTGGGAAGACATCCCTAGGCCATAAATGCCACAAATAGCATGATTCATGCCCTCCATGCCTCATCAATGCTTTTCATGATGCCCTCCATGCCTCTTAATTTTCCCTTTTTCCAATTTCATGATGAGGATAATTAAAAACTTAATTCTAAAAATTTAATTAATCCTCAACCACACATCTCAATCTTGAGATGGACGCTTTAGGTTGATTCCAAACATTTTCAAAAATCTATAAATAGAGAGGCCATAAACATCATTTCTAAGCTTAATTTGTGCAAAGTTATAATGCATGATTGGTTCCAAAATCTTCAAGAAACTAGTGTTACCATGTCAAATTTATTCCAAGCCAATCCAAGCCACAAGCCAAAGGTTCCAAGGAAAGATGGAGGTAGCCAAACTTCTATTGTCAAGGACTTCATGAGCACAAGATAAACAAGCCACTATGCATTTGGAGCATCCAAGGAAGGTGAAGGAATTCTTATGTTTTATTCCTTACTTTTTAGTTGTGTTTGTCATTTATTTTTATTAACTAAGCTCTCCCTAGTATCTAGGTCTAGAGATGTTATATTATTAGTGTATTTATTTCATTTTGTTTTCATTTTGGAACTAACACCATACTAACCATCCTCTCTTGAGTCAAATTCCTAGATCACACCTGACATGTAGCTATTTCAAGTCTCACATGTTCTTGAGGAATTATAATACATAATAGTCCTTTTAACTACTAACATAGCTCCAAATCATTTAATCATGTAGGCTAAGAAGTAACTATCCATTCATGTTATATCATTCCATCTCATCAAAGGTGACCTCTATAAGCTTGGTTTAGATGAAGTCCTTCAATTATGTCTCATGAAACATGATCAGCTTGATGTGCTCTAAGAAGTCCATGAAGGTATTTGGAGGACATTATGTAGGTGAGGATACTACATGTAAGGTTTTTTTAGATAATTTATGGTGGCCTACACTTTTCCAAGATGCAAAGTTTCATGCATGTCACAGTGATATTTGCTAGTGTGTGGGGAAACCAAATCACCCAAATACAATGCCATTACATCCTATTCTATCACAAGAACCATATTAGAAATGGGCCATTAATGTTTTTAGCTATATCAACCCATATAGATGGTCTACTGGATCACACTATGTTGTCACAGCAACTAATTATCTCAGCTGATGCGTTGAAGCTATGCCAACACAGGATTATATTATAACAACTATAGCATAGTTCATCTAGGAAAATAATATTACATGTTTTGGTTTTCCATTGAGTTTTACTAGTGACCAAGGTAAATACTTCCTCAAAGAGATTATCTACATATTATTAGCTTTATTTATGATTTCCCATCACAAGACCATGCCATAACATCCCTAGGCAAATGGCACTGTCGAGGCATTCAATAAAATCTTGGGTACAACCCTCACAAAAATATGTAATATTGGACACACCAACTAGTATGATCAGGTGTCTATATTTCTTTGGTCCTACAAGAAAACCTACAAGTGCCTCATCAAAAGTACGTCATTCAATCTTGTATTTGACACGAAAGTGGTTCTTCAGGTTGAGTTATTGGCTCCCTCTCTTTGTATTGTGTACATTAGATGGATAGATGATGAACCATCATTAAAAGAATGCTTAGATTCCTTGTTACAATTGAATGAATCTCATTTTCTTTCTCATTAGATTTAATATATGGAGAAATGTAAATAAAAGGCATGACATGATCATCACCTCAAACATAAGACATTTACACCAGGAATGCAAATCTTACTTTATGACTCCAAGTTCATGCACCACTCTGAGAAGCTTTGTGTTCACTGGGATGGTCCCTTCATTATTCATATTATTCATCAAATTGGTGTATGTCATTTGAAATTATTGGATGGCCAATTTCTTCCTAGTCATTACAATGGTAGCTAGTTATGACTATATTTTTTAGCTTATATTTTTTTTAATTGTACTAATAATGCATATACCATTAGTTTAGGATTTCTTATTTTAAATAAATCATTTCCTTATTTTCACACCCATTTTTTATTTTTTTATTATTTTTGAAACTTGATACTTATGTTCTCATGGAGGATCAGGAAGCACGAATAGTGTGGGGAAGGGGTGCTACATGAAAATCCTAAGAAATGGTCCATAGGGATATGTGTGGATGTAAAGGCACATAATTAAAGGTGTATAAGGATAAATACTATGCATTATATGGTGTGAATATTCTCTTGGTATGAATATTCAAATGTTTTTATAGTTGTCATGCACTTTGAAAAGAGTGCAGGACAAGACATGTCATTAATACAAGGAGGTAGTAGTAATGGCAAGTTTGCCAATGTCACATTATGGAAATAATATTAATCACATTTATTACATTAATTAATGGTCAAAGAGAGGGGGGTAGTAAATGTAAGTTACTCCCTAGAACCTATAAAAAGACATTGAA
The DNA here is from genome assembly GCA_037957365.1 of Torreya grandis. Taxonomy (NCBI): domain Eukaryota; kingdom Viridiplantae; phylum Streptophyta; class Pinopsida; order Cupressales; family Taxaceae; genus Torreya; species Torreya grandis. Next base: position 602,788 of record JARHVA010005840.1, read on the forward strand.
TGGTTCATTTTACATTTTACTATTACTATGATTTTGATTTTATAGAGATGAAGAGCAAACAACCAAATTTAAGTGATTAAAAATCAAGTGTAGAGTATCAATTTATAGTTTTTCATTGATAATTTAGAGTGTTTTTTCACCTATCAAAAAACTAGAGCTAGCTAGACTAAATAAATATAAAGGAAATATTGAATTGTAGGTTGCAGAGGTTGGTGTCTACCACTAAAAGGCATCAAAGTAGGATATTAAAGACACCTAAAATAGTAAAAAATTATTAATTTAGTAACATTGGATGGCCTCGCCTCAACCTTCAGGTGATCTGAGCAATATTTCAGGTGATGGTTCCACCCCAATTAGAGGCAGAACTTTTGGGAGCCATAAATTTTGCACCATAGCTCCATTTGACTCCCCATTCAAACCATTGGAAAGATAATAATAAGGGAAACATCATGAGATGTCACTCATATCCAATCAATGGGTTTTAACTTCAAAAAACCAAATGAAAGTGCCCCAAATTTCAATTTTAGTAGTGCAGTCTAAAAATAGTAAGTTTCTAAAAATAGTAATTCCTCAAATTTTGTATTTTTATAAATCATAGAAGTCAAACCATTTAATCTCCCTCAAGATTGGTGACCTTCCACATCCTCCTCTTGCCTTAAAAATATGTATAAATTAAGATGTAACTTGAAATGGAAATCAGACATTTCTTCTCAGAGATAGGCATATGTTTAGGTCTGTAAATTTGATGAATAAAACATCTCTTCTCAGAGATAGTATTATTACAATTGTGTTGTTCTTGTTTATTGCATTATCTTTCAACCAAATCTTCTAAGTTTTGTTTTAGTGGTATCAGAGTGGTTTATCTTGAGAGTGTATGATCCCAAGGATGAGGTTAAGCTATAAAAAGCTTGGGTGAAAAATAATAGATCCTCTAAACTATCCATCTATTCACTCCAAATGACCTCAAATGGTACACAACATTGAGACATCCAATCCTTTCAAGGAAATGGTGAATGAAGCCCTCCAATATCATCAAGCATATATGATATAATAATTCACCCAAACTCTCCAACAAATCTTGATGAAAAAATTTGGCTCCTCATCTACACCTGCACATCATTTTAGTGCCCCAACACCCTTCAAGGTTTAGGTGAATTTTAATATCCCTAAATTTGAAGGCAAAATCAATGGTGATATAGTAGAAAATTGGTTGGATCAATTGTCTTCCTATTTTTATGTAAATAAATTCATTGATAAAGAGAAGATCACTTTTGCTCTTTTGAAAGCATCATTGCCTGTCAAAAATTGGTGGGAAGTGTACAAGAAGAGATTTATTATGGATGATATTGGCCTTGAGGTGGAACCTACCTGGGATGATTTTATAGAAGTTGTAAAAAAAGAATACTACCCCATTGGATCATATGATGATCTGTATATAGAGTGGCAACAACTTCGTCAAGGTAAGGAATAGTTTGTTTAAGATTACACTGACATTTTTCATTCTCTATCTACAAGATTTTGCATCCAAGAAAGTAAAAAACACAAGGTTATCAAATATCATGGTGGACTATAATGGTATATATAGGGGGACCTAGAAATCTTCAATTTGGAAACCCTCGATGAAGCGTACAAGTTCGTGGTGAAGATTGATCAGAAGCATGGAATAATGAATACAAAGAGTTAGCCTACAAAATGGAAAAGTGACAAAGAAGGTCAAATATAAGGCCAAAATTGGAAGTAAAAGGAAGGGAAGATTGGAAAATGATGTGATTACCATAAATCTAGAATGCACTCCAAAGAATAATGTCGATCCATCAAGTCCTTACTTTTTGAGTCACAATTCTCAACATCTACTACTCTGCCTCATACACACCCTACAGTTGAAGAGGATGAAGAAGAGATTATATATGATAAGCCTAATACCATCATTAATTCATCATGGACCCATGAGGAGAGGCTAGATGACAAGGAAAGGTTGTTTCACTCTAAGTTATGGGTGAAAGGTAAGCCTCTACACTTCATTCTTGATAGTGGGAGTCAAAAGAATTTAATATCTGCTAATATTTTGAAAAGCCTAATTTTTTCTATGAAGTCTCACCCAAATCCATGGATGGTTGATTCTAGGGAAAAACCTTTGTGTCACCCACAAATGTCTTCTCTCATATGCAATAAAACCTTTCCAAGATGAGGTCTTATGTGATGTGGTCAATCTAGATGCTTATGATGTACTCTTTGGTTAGCCATTCATGTATGATCGACATGGAATCTATGAATCAAGAACTCAAAGGATCACCCTCACTCTTAGAACATGGTGTTATAGGGTACCATAGGTACCACCTTCTACATCTGTCTCCCTGATTAGTGCCAAAAAATTTATTCTCATGGTGATCAAGCCACAAGAATATAAAAAGGTTGATATTGTAGCCTTGACTACACAAATAACACAACAACAAAATCAAATAGATACCAAGCTAAAAAAGTTCATATCCTTCCATCCATAGACTGATGGTCAGATAGAAATGGTGAATAAGCAGGTCCTACATAGCTCCACAAAGCATAGTCCATTTCAAGTATGCATCGAGAATCAAATCAAAATAAAACTACCACACTTGATGACAAATCTTGATGAAATAGGAACCATTGCTTCTCAAGGAGAGAGGAATGATCTGAGAAATATTTCAAGTGATAATACAGGTGACGGTTCTACCCCAATTAGTGGTAGAACTTCTGGGACACATAACTTTTTCACCATAGCTCCATCTGACTCCTTATTTAAACCATTGAAAATCTAAGAATGAGGGGAACACCATGAGATGGAACTCAGCTCTAGTTGGTGGGTTTTGACCCTCAAAAACCAAATGGAAGTGCCCTAAATTTTAATTTTAGTAGTGCAGTCTAAAAATAATAAGTTTCTAAAAATAGTAATTCCTTGAATTTTGTATTGTTGTAAATCATAGAAGTCGAACCACTTAATCTCCCTAAAGATTGGTGACCTTCCACATCCTCATCCTACCTTAAAAATGTGTATAAATGAATATGTAACTCAAAATGGAAATCAGACATCTCTTCTCAGAGATAGGCATATGTTTGGGTCTATAAATTTGATCAATAAAATATCTCTTCTCAGAGATAGCATTATTACAATTGTGTTGTTCTTATTTCTTGAATTATCTTTCAACCAAAGCTTTTGAGTTTTAGATCAGTGCTATTAGAGTGGTTTGTCTTGAGAGTGTATGATCTTGAGGATGAGGTTAGGCTACAAGAAGCTTGAGTGAAAAAAAATAGAGCTTCCAAACTATCCACCTATTCACTCCAAATGACCTCAAATGGTGGACAACACCAAGACATCCTATCATTTTAAGGAAATGGTAAATGAAGCCCTCTAATAGTAGTAAGTGTAGATGCTACAACAATTCATCCAATTCTTCAATAAATTTTGCTGAGAAATTTTAGCTCCTTATCTGCACCCCCACATCCTTGCAGTTCACTAACACCTTTCAATGTTTAGGGGAATTTTAATATCCCTACATTTGAAGGCAAAATTAATGTTGATGTAGTATAAAATTGGTTGGATCAATTGTCTTCCTATTTTTTTGTAAATAAATTCATTGATAAAGAGAATATCACTTTTGCTCTTTTGAAAGCATCATTGCCTGTCAAAAATTGGTGGGAAGTGTACAAAAAGAGATTTAGTATGGATGATATTGGCCTGGAGGTGGAACCTACCTAGAATGATTTCATAGAAGCTGTAAAGGAATAATACTACCCCATTGGAGTATATGATGATATGTATATAGAGTGGAAACAACTTTGCCAAGATAAGTAATAATTTTTTCAAGATTGCACTAATATTTTTCATTCTCTATCTATGAGATTGGGCATCTAAAAAAGTGAGAAACACAAGGTTCTCAAATATTATGGTGGACTGCAATGGTATATATGGGGGGAGATGTAACTCTTCAATTTGGAAACCCTCAGTGAGGAGTACAAGTTCATGGTGAAGATTGATTATAAGCATGGAAGAATGAATATAAAGAGTCAGCCTACAAAATGGAAAAGTGACAAAGAAGGTCAAACACAAGGCCAAAATTGGAAGCAAAAATAAGGGAAGACTGGGAAATGGTGTGATTACCACAAATTTAGAATGCACTAAGAGAGTGTCAAGCCATCAAGTCCCTACTTTCTGAGTCACAATCCTCAATATATATTGCTCTGCCTCATGCACACCCTGCAATCAAAGAGGATGAAGAACAAAGTGTAGATGTTGAGCCCAATGCCATCATTGCTTCATCATTAACCCATGAGGAGAGGCCAGATGATAAGGAAAGGTTATTTCACTCTAAGTTATGGGTGAAAGGTAAGCCTCTACACTTCATTATTGATAGTGGGAGTCAAAAAAATTTAATCTCTGCTAATGTTGTGAAAATCCTAAATTTATCTATGAAGCCTCACCCAAAGCCATATAGTACCGGATGGTTGAGTCCAGGGAGAAACCTTCGTGTCACCCACCAATGTCTTCTCTCATATGCAATAAAACCTTTCCAAGATGAGGTCTTATGTTGTGTGGTCAATCTAGATTTTTGTGATGTACTCTTTGGTCAGCCATTCATGTATGATCGACATGGTATCTATGAATCAATAACTCAAAGAATCACTCTCACTTTTGGAACATGGTGCTACAAGGTACCAGAGGTACCACCTTCTACATTTGTCTCCCTAATTAGTGATAAGAAATTTATTATCAGGTGGTCAAGCCACAACAATCCTAAAAGGATGATGTCGTATCCATAAATACACAAACAACATAATAACATAAGCAAATTGGTACCAAGCTAAAGTTCATAGCCTTCCATCTACAGACTGATGGTCAGATAGAAAAGGTGAATAATCAGGCCCTACACAGCTCTACAAAGCATAGTCCATTTTGAGTATGCATTGATAATCAAATCAAAATATAACTACCACACTTGATGTTAAATCTTGATGTAATGGGGACCATTTCTTCTCAAGGAGGGAGGAATGATCTGAGCAATATTTCAGGTGACGGTTCTACCTCAATTGGTGACAAAACTTCTGGGAACCATAACTTTTGCACCATAGTTCTATTTTATTCTCCATTTGAACCGTTGTAAAGCTAAGAATGAGGGGAACACCATGAGATGGAACTCATCTCTAGTTAGTGGGTTTTGATGCCCAAAAACTAAATGGAAGTTTCCAAAATTTCAATTTTAGTAGTGCAGTCTAAAAATAGTAAGTTTCTAAAAATATTAATTGTTCAAATTTTGTATTATTGTAAATCATGGAAGTTGAACCACTTAATCTCCCTTGATATTGGTGACCTTACATATCCTCCTTCTACCTTAAAAATGTGTATAAATGAAAATGTTACCCAACATGGAAATCAGACATCTCTTCTCAGAGATAGGCATATTTTTTTGTCTACAAATTTGATCAATAAAACATCTCTTCTCAGAGATAGCATTATTATAATTATATTGTTCTTATTTCTTGAATTATATTTCAACCAAAGCTTTTGAGTTTTGGATCAGTGGTATTAGAATGGTTTATCTTGAGAGTGTATGATCCTAAGGATGAGGTCAAGCTACAAGAAGCTTGAGTGGAAAACAATAGAGCTTCCAAACTATCCACCTATTCATTCCAAATGACCTCAAATGGTGGACAACACTGAGACATCTGATCCTTTCAAAGAAATGGTGAATAAATCCCTCCAACAATAGCAATTGTATATGCTACAACAATTTACCCAAATTCTCCAACAAATCTTGATGATAAATTTTAGCTCTTCATATGTACCCCCACAGCCTTTCAGTGCCCCAACACCCTTCAAGGTTTAAGTGAATTTTGATATCCCTACATTTGAAGGAAAAATAAATGTTGATGTAGTATAAAATTGGTTAGATCAATTATCTTCCTATTTTTATATAAATAAATTCACCGATAAAGAGAATATCACTTTTTGCTCTTTTGAAAGCATCATTGTCTGTCAAAAATTAGTGGGAAGTATACAAGAAGAGATTCAGTACAGATGATATTGGCCTTAAAGCATAACCTACCTGGGATGATTTCATAGAATTTGTAAAGGAAGAATACTACTCCATTGGAGCATATGATGATCTGTATATAAAATGGAAACAAATTCGCTAAGGTAAGAAATGGTCTATTCAAGATTACACTGACATTTTTCATTCTCTATCTATGAGATTAGACATCTAGGAAAGGGATAAACACAAGGTTCTCAAATATCATGGCAGACTATAATAGTATATACTAAGGGATATGGAACTCTTAAATTTATAAACCCTCAGTGAGGCATATAAGTTCATGGTGAAGATTGATCAGAAGCATGGAAGAATTAATATAAAGAGTTAGCTTACAAAATGGAAAAGTGACAAAAAAAGGTCAAACACAAGGCCAAAATTAGAATCAAAAGGAAGGGAAGACTAGGAAATGGTGTGATTACCACAAATCTAGAATGCACTCCAAAGAAAAATGTTAAGCCATCAAGTCCCTACTTTCTGAGTCACAATCCTCAACATCTACTACTGTACCTCATACACACCTTGTAGTCAAAGAGGATGAAGAAGATATTGTAGATGTTGATCCTAATGCCATCGTTGCTTCATCATAGACCCATGAGGAGAGGCCAAATGATAAGGAAAGGTTGTTTCACTCTAAGTTATGGGTGAAAGGTAAGCCTCTACACTTCATTATTTATAGTGGGAGTCAAAAGAATTTAATCTCTACTAATGTTGTGAAAATCCTAAATTTATCTATGAAGCCTCACCCAAATCCATATATTATTAGATGGTTGAGTCTAGGGAGAATCCTCTGTGTCACCCACCAATGTCTTCTCTCATATGCAATAAAAACTTTCCAAGATGAGGTCTTATGTGATGTGGTCAATCTTGATGTTTGTAATGTACTCTTTTATCAGCCATTCATGTATGATCAACATGGCATATATGACTCAAGAACTCAAAGGATCACCCTCACTCTTGGAACACAATGTTATAGGGTACCAAAGGTACCACCTTCTACATTTGTCTCCCTAATTAGTGCCAAGAAATTTTTTCTCATGGTGGTCAAGCCACAAGAATCCAAAATGGTTGATGTTACAACCCTGACTACATAAACAACACAACAATAGAATAAAATAGATGCCAAGCTGAATAAGTTCATGGCCTTTGATTCACAGATTGATGGTTAGATAGAAATGGTGAACAATCAGGCCCTACATAGGTTCATAAAGCACAATCCATTCCAAGTATTCATCAGGAATCAAATCAAAATACAACTACCACACTTGATGATAAATATTGATGCAATGGGGACCATTGCTTCTCAATGAGGGAGGAATGATCTAAGCAATATTTTAGGTGAAAAATCAGGTGATAGTTCTACCCCAATTGGTGGCAAAACTTTTAGGAGCCATAACATTTGCACCATAGCTCTGTTTAACTCCCCATTTGAACCATTATAAAGATAAGAATGAGGAGAACACCATGAGATGGCACTAATCTCTAGTTAGTGGGTTTTGACTCCCAAAAACCAAATAGAAGTGCCTTAAATTTCAATTTTAATAGTGTAGTCTAAAAATAATAAGTTTTTAAAAATAGTAATTCCTCAAATTTTGTATTTTTGTAAATCATGGAAGTCAAACCACTTAATCTCCCTCGATATTGGTGACCTTAAACATCCTCCTCCTACCTTCAAAATGTGTATAAATAAAGATGTAACCTAAAGTGGAAATCAGGCATCTCTTCTCAGAGATAGGCATATATTTAGGTCTGCAAGTTTGATCAATAAAACATCTCTTCTCAAAGATAGCATTATTATAATTATGTTATTCTTGTTTCTTGAATTATATTTCAACTAAATCTTCTGTTTTTGGATCATAAAGCTTTATGAAGGGTGATGTAGCCTAAGAAAAAGGCCCAATAAAGTGAGCCACTACCAGTCATTATAAAAGAAGAAGAACTAAGTGTTGGTGGGGAAATAGTGTTAGTCAAAGAAGAAAAACCTAAAAAACAAGGTGAGTGCACAAAATTAAAAGCAATATGGATGGTTTTCTAAACTAATAAGAAATACTAAGTACCCCCACCTACACCCTTGTTAATTGAGGATATGCAGTACTTAGAAATGGTGTTGTGTGTGGAGAATTGGGTATCAAATGTGCACACTTGCATTATCTTTGACTATAACCACCATTAGCTTAGAAAAAAGGTTGAGATTCAAAATGATTACAAAATCAAGTGTCAAAACACCAAGATTGAATTGGTTTATGATTTGAAAATCTTTAATGACTTGATCTTTGCAGGGCTCTTCTAGCTTTTTAACCTCCCTTATTTTGGAAAACCTATAGAAATGATCAAGTATCTACTTTCACACGTGATTGATGATTATATATAATTTTGTTGGTGCCAAATGAAAATCATAGATGAAATAATTAATAAGGTATCAGGGTTGTAGTGCTTTAACACAAACCTTGAATTTTATTTAGAGGACTCGATAGAAATAGAAAAGACCTCCATGGCACTAGAATACTAGAAATAGGGCCATGCCATATATACAAATAAATTAAAGGATCCCACCCTTTGAGTATTTTCATGCATCATCATGACAAAATTTAGTGGAAGTGATAGATGGAAGGAGGTGGACATGGCCCACCTATATGTAGTTCACCAAGTTACTAAGGGTTTAAAGTAAAATTAGGCAATGTATTTTACCAATAATATTATAAAAAAATTCAAATAAATCCCACTAGACACCTAAACATAGGTTCCCATGGGGTGTATTATTTTTGCTAACAGTGTTCAATGAAATTGGTGTTCCTAATTACACCTCTAGAGAATTTAAATGGTTATACCTACCTGAGAACATGTCCCTTACAAAGTGCGACAAGGAATTCACATGCCCTAGCCATATTACTCTAACTTTTAAGATTAATATGAAGTCATGGTATGATGGCATGAAGGAAGCCTTTGTGAATTAATCTCACATTCTAAATTACTTACCTACCTAGGTTGGTGAACAAGACAAATTTATTGTCAAGTAACACTTTTCTCTCATGTGCATCTGGATGGCCCCATTTAGAGAGCTTTCTACTTGGTTAAAGTTTCTTTATGATTTTATGGTGTGGTACTTTTTAAAATCTATCAATTACATTTATGATGAATAACCAATAACATTTGAAGTGGAACAAATTAACTCAGAGATTCACACTCTTTGTAAAATGTATGGATATCCTAGAAAGAAACCATATAGATAAAAGTATGAGATAGATATAATTAACATCAAGGTTCATCCAACCTTAGTTGGGAATTCAATTCATAATCTATTTTATATGTTGAAACCTAAAAATAAATCTTTGGGAAGCACAAAGCATGAGAAAGAGAAGCTATCTCTAGTACCATCACTTGACAAGTGAAGTGTACCAGGTATGATGCAAGAATAAGTTTGAAGACATAATAACTAAAAAGGTAAAGGACTACCCATGCACCAACACATAGGTATTTACCACCAAAGTCATCACCACCAAAGGCTTTACGAAAAAGAGATCCACTAGTAAGTCAACTAGAAGGATCAATACCATCAACACAAACTAGTCTATAAGAATAAGTAGAAGAACCTAAGGATGATGATAGGGAAGAGTTGGAAGAACTATTAGGAGGGACCATTGGGATAGTCTAAGAATAAAAAGAGATTGACTCAGATAAAATAATCTCCCTAGTGCAAGAGGAAGAGACCACCCTTGAAGAGGTGTAGTTGGACATTGAAGATCTATTTGGCAAAGAAAAGGATGGCTCTGAAGTAAAAGAACTAAATGGCATGGACATCAGCACCACTTCCTTTGAATAGGACATGAATATTAGGATGCTTCAGTGGGATCCCATCAAAGGAAAATAGCTTACTAACACTGTGGTCCAACCACCTAATCTTGATGCATCCAATTAACCTATGCACCCAATATCAGATAGGCATCCCTAATAACATGTTTTATTTATATTCCCATTTTGATCTAGAAGATGCCTCTCTACACACTCGACATGAGATGTCATTTTTCCTTGACATGTACAATGAGGAATTTCATTTTAAGATGCCTCTTGATAGCTTGGTATTGGATTCAGAAGTGATGGTGTTACCCACACCTCTTTGAGTCGATCTATGACAGCTTTATCCTCTATAAACAAGTGCATCACTCTTAAAAATGGAATTTAAAGTATCACATAAAAATGTGTTTTTAGAATTTGATGCATTTTATGTTGAATAAAAACATGTCAGGGTGGTGTAAATGTTTGATAAAGAAGTCATTGCCTAGGAAAACCTCAAAGAGGAGGTCGCTGAGTCTAAACACCAAATGAAAGTCGCAAGAGCAGCCAAGGTCAAAACATTGAATCTATGTAAGTTTATTCTTAGCCAGGACCTAGCACTAGTAGATGGGGTCACTTTAGAGGGTGAGGCTCTTAATAATTTAGAGACCTCTGTGGATTACTTAATGAAGTGATGTAAGGATCAGCCCATGATAAAAGATGAAACAATATGGGCAATTGAATAGTTTGTTAAAGAATTGAGGGTATGTAAGTGTGCCTTGTAATGAGTTGAGGAAGTGATCCCCATCCTAGATGGGATTTTTGAGAATTTGGCACTATCTAGTAAATTTTGGAAGCTTGACTCTAGGTAGAAGAGCTTTAGCATCAGCAATTAGTGGATGTTTCCTTGTTAATAAAAGATCACATCGAACATGTTAAGGCATTTATCAAAACTATGGAAGAGATAATAAATGTGCATTGAGAAAAAATAAATTCAAATTTAGTGGCACTCTAAGGATAGGTTGTGAATGAGGTCAATGTGCTTGAAGAGGTTTAAAAGAATGTTTCCACATCCCTTAAATAATTAGTCAGTAAAGCAAGTGAGTGTTCTAATCAACTCAAGGAAACCATAAAGTTGAAATCATAAATTAAGAAAATAATAGTTAATATTATCGACACCTTATTACATTAGGAAGGTGTCAAAAATCAGATCGAACATATTAGTCCTAAATTTTTGGTTGAGGCTAAGAATGATGCTTAGTTTGGGATAGATAAAGAGCATAGTGTGGGGTGATATTGGACCTTAAATTTTGGCTAAGTATTTTGGTAATGGCACAAAATAATCATGTTGTGAAATAATCATGACACAAAAGACCATAGCATAAGAGATCACAACATAATAAGACCCAGTCAGAGGAGATGCATAACAAATAGAGAACCTAAGAATGGAGGACTTAGTATATCAATCAAAGATTGAGGAATCATGAAGGAAGAGAGAAATCGTTGAGGAGTGATTCTCAAGGAAATAATAAACTTTAATCAAACATGATTTTGGCACCATCTCATGTGAATATAAACATTTGGAAATGAGGATCCAACACCGAACAGTAATATATGGGTACAAAGGCCCAAGTCTATAGGAAAAACAAAGTAGATGACTGCTACGACTCTCATTTCACTAGAGATTATTGGCTAATCATTAGAAGTGTCACAAATAATGTAACGATTTGGTCAAGTAGAACCAAGTATAAATACCCCTGTGTAGAGATTTGTAAGTCTATTGAACATTGATATTATATAGTGATTGATTGTGGTAAATAGTAGAATCACAAAAATCATTGTAATCTTGATATTGCACTATATTTTATAGCTAAGTTATATCACTAAGTTACCAATACATATATTATGTAACTTATGGTTCTTATTTAGATATAATTATTATAATATATGTTATCTAAAAATGTGTAATGCATACTCTGAATCTCATGTCATCATAATCATCTTTGTTTACTTAATTGAAACTAGGTCCAAAATTATGTTTTTCTTTTTCTATTTAGTCATTGATTAAGGTATATGATCAAGCTCCAATATATGACAATTATATTACCACAAGACATAACCCATGAGAACTAGTTTCTTATTATGTGATTCAAGTGAGCACACAAGAGCTCAGTCTTGTGTGAAATGCCAACACATTAGCTGGTTGGGAACTAGTTACTTCAACACACTTCAAGAAAGCTCTAGATATAAAATAAACCCAACACCAAATAATAATAAAAAATTGATCATGACAGAGATGCATCTACTCCCTTCATATGACAATATCTAAATTTCTTAATTTTAGTATTTCCTCACTTTATACAATCATACTATCAGTTTATAG